>CAUYSK010051720.1:0-17019 GCA_963575035.1 Avahi laniger | reverse complement strand
GAAAATGTACCCTTCCACCAGCAAGCAAACTAGTTCTGATGGTTAAGTGTGTCTGGGTATTAGGAAGAGAAAAAGGAAGAGCTGGACCCATGAGAAGCTAGACCAGGAAGTGCTGTTTCTTCCCAAGAAAGTCTTTATTTTTTTTTCCTTTTTTTGTTTTTTCAAAAAGTCTCATTGCATCATCCAGGCTGGTCACAAACTGCTGGGCTCAAGCAATCTTCCCACCTTAGCCTCCTGAGTAACTGGGACTCATTTTTAAAAAATTTTTTTAGAGATGGGGGGGTCTCCATATGTTTCCCAGGCTGGTCTCGAACTCCTGGCCTCAAGTGATCATTCCGTCTTAGCCTATCAAGTAGCTGGGATTATAGGCATAAGCCACCAAGCTCAGCAAGTCTTCATTTCCGCGTGCGTGCAAGTGTGCGTGTGTGTGTGTCTGTGTGTGTGTGTGTGTCCATCCCCAGGTAGGCCTTACCCCCTCCTCTCAAGTCTTCATTTTCTAATCTCAAATAAAAACAAAAGTTTGGAAGAACTTCTTGGTTTAGAAGTGTCAGGTGAAGAGGGTTCAAAGATCGACTGGGGAAGGTCCCAGTCAAAAGAATTGACAAAGTAAAGTCATCAAAATACAGGCCTCTCAGAGCCACTTTATTGATATGAATATTCCCTGAGGAAAAAAAAAAGATTTATGGTACCTTTATTTTCTCTAACCATGCTAAAAACGCTCACAGTCTGGGGCCACTCAAGTTACTGAGATTCTAAGGTGCAAAGTTAATCTGACTCAAATACAAATTCTAATGTATTACTCAACAATCTCCAAACTAATATAGTCTTTTATTATAAACCAAGAAAGGAAAAAGGGCACAGGAAATAGATACTTATATATATTTGCCCCAACCTTGCCTCTTCCAACACTTAACCCTTTACATGAATTTGTCTGCCAAATTTTATCATACTTGGTTCTTTTGGTCTCCACTTAGTCCTTAAACAATGCACATGCTCAATTCCAAGCGGGACAAAACTAAGGACTCACTCAACCATCTTCTCATGTTGATTAATAATAATATATGACTTACTCTACTACTCCCCGAACTATAGATCCCTGTAGAAAAAAAACGAAAGTTTGTATTCAATCAATATGGAAGACTCAGTATGATAACTTTAGCAAATTTTTTTTCATATAATATACTCTTATTCAATGTTTTTTCTGACAGTGACTACTAAAATCTCTTTTTCCCTACACCTCCCATCTTCCAAATGAAACAGATTAAACTTGAGGTATGAGGCATTCTATGCCTAGGTAGAAACAGTTTCATTTCTACCTAGGCTGCTATTTCTAAGAGGCCTAAGCCAGACAGGTGTTAAGTCATAGTTCCTCCCAGGTTGGCTTCCAGACTTTGTTTAAATGTTCTCTGCAAACCTCTGGAGGTTAGATGGACTCAAACCTCCCAGCTCAAACTGAATTCACAAAGCTTGAGACAGACAGTACCCTACAGGTGTGTTTGTCCAGGATAAACTATATTTAAATAAACTTCTGACACATCCACTTTCTCCTGGCACCTGCTTCTCCCTCTTAAACTCAAGCACACCATCTCTTGCTGTCCCAGTAAGCTCAGTAAAGAAATAGCCTATCCCTCAAAATACTCCATGCAACCCACCAATGTCTTTGGGAATATCTAAACTCTGGCCATAATAGCTTTACATGAGAAAGCCAAACAAGCAAATGTATAAGCTATCATTTTTGTTCACTTCTTTGGCTTGTTTGTTATGCAAAGGAAAGGGCAGGAATCAGAAAAGATGGCAGCAGATTGCTCTTACTCACTGTAATCTATTCCATGTCTGATAGGGACCATATAGCATAGAGTAAAGGCCACAAAGATTAGCTGTGGAATGGTCAGCTAGAGTCACTTAGTCTTATAAAACCAGTAGCTATGAAGTTTGCCTGTTTTTTGTTTGTTTGTTTGTTGTTGCTGTTTACTATTACAGACCCAATACCTAAGTGTCTAAAGAAAATGCCTGGCACATAGCAGATATGCAATCAATATTAGTCAGAAGCAACTAAATAATCCAGGCCCAGAAGGAATTCAAATCTTGGGGAATTCCTGAAAGAAAGGGTACAAGAAGGTAAAACGGTTCCACAGTTAATACAGATGCTTGTACTGGGTGTCAAGACCACCTCAGTCTTATGCTGAGCACCCCCAATCCTGATAATAAAAACTGCACATTGGGTCCTTAGAACTAAAAAGGCCTGGGACTAAATCTCTGAAGGCAAACTTCCCACTATCCCCACCCCTCCACACATACCCACTGAGATGGCTTCCTCCAGCCTTGGCCCTGAAGGCTTAAAAGTCATTAAGAGGTAATCCCACATGAGGAGATTTTGGTGATACTTTTAGACTGTTCCTCTCTTTCTGCTTTAAACCAAAAATTTTCTGGAAAAGAATCTCTTTATAATGATCTAGGTTTAAAGACCAAGGACAAAGAAAGACTAAATCTGGAGGCAAATGGCCACAACCAAACAAGCACAAATCACAACCGGCTATAGCCCTTTCCATAAAACTGTACTGGATAAAAGGTACTAAGGCTTGCAAGGACTTATCTAGTCTGGGAACAAAGAGATCAAAGCCCACAGACCATGTTAGCTAGAAGCATTTTTCTAAACTGTCTACTCTTGTTAGACCGAACACTAAACAGTATGAAGTATCTTGATATTTCCCTTTCCCTTCTATGTCCCCATCCCATGCCATAGATCCTACCACCAGGTCTAGCTATGAGATTGAAGATAACTCAAATATGCACAAATCCCACAAGATTGCTAGAAGGATAAAAGGAAATGTGTCTTTGGAATCTAAACCCATGGCAGAGCTTGGACAGGTGTAAGGGAGAGGCAACGGCCCTTCTGCCCCTAAGGCCAGGAGACCCAGGCCTGCAGGCAGCACAGAGTTAACTACCCACCCGCTTTGAGAAGCACAAAGGTACATCACTGCAACATGCCTAACATTTACATTGCCTCTCTCTGCTCATTAAACAGGTTTTGGTTAAATAATGAACAAACTGTATTACAGACTCCGATGAGAATTCCAAAATTATAAATCAACTGGGAAAGCCCAAAGGGGCAGACAGACAGGGAGGGGGGAGAAGGATAATATTGACTAATATAAAGGGCGCAGCTTGACAGTGGATATTCCTGCCACACCTGATCAAATACACTCTGTGGGGGGAGGGGAAAGAGAGCAGGAGAGGGGAGATGGGACAAGACAGCCTGAAATTTGCATCCGGAAAAGATTAAAACGGATTCTTTGGGGATAGAGAAAATACATAATATATATTACTATAAATGCAAAACTGTACTAAAAGCTAACTCAAATGTCAAAGATTACAGCTTGAATAAATTTAAATATAAAAGCCATGTGCTTCCTTGAGTTAATGAGAGAGACATATTATAAAAGCACAAAATGGGCCAGGAGGCTGAACAGAGCCTTATGCTGCCTTTGCTGGGCAATGGGTCCAAAGCATAGCAGTGACTACAGTCAGACTTCCCTCCATAGCTTTGAACCCTGAGAAAAAATTGGTGAATCCATCACTTTTGCAGCCTACATTTGCTTTTTTAAAAAATTGAAGGCTGGGTGTGATGCCTTATACCTGTAATACCAGCACTTTGGGAGGCCAAGGCAAGAGGATCGCTTGAGGCTAGAAATTCAAGACCAATCTGAGTAACATATCAATACCCCACCTCTACAAAATATTAAAAAATTAGCCAGGTGTGGTGGCACAGCCCTATAGTCCCAGCTACTCAGGAGGCTGAGGCAGAAGGATCATTTAAGCCCAGAAGTTTGCGGTTGCAATGAGCTATGAGGACACCGCTGCACTCTAGCCCGGGCAACCGAGCAAGACTCTATCACCAAATAAATAAATAAATAAATAATGAAAAAATGAGATATAATTCATAGACCATAAAATTTACCCTTTTAAACTACACAATTCAATGGTTTCTTGTATATTCACAAAGTTCTGTAACCATCACTACTATCTAATTCCAGAACATTTTCATCACTCCAAAAAGAAGCTCTGTACTCTTTAGCAGTCACTCCCCATTCCCTGCTCCCAGCCCTGGCAACTGCCCATCTGCTTTAACTCCTTTAGAATAATCTCCTAAAGGGATTCCTAAGAGGAAGTAAAGCCAAATGAGGGCGAGCAGTCAAGTCTCTCTCACTGGTGGTAAGCTAAAGCTTTATCCAAAGTAACAATATGCAAACTTTGTTCTTGGACACCCTTTCTCTTCCAAGTGCAGCCCTCTCCTCAGATTTGGTATTAGAATATCCTATTACTGTAAATGCTACCACACATGTAGTCATCATGTAATCTGAGCAAATACTGACTGCAAATGTGAGCCAAAGACATATGTGAGAATAACTGGTATGAACTTAGCCAACCTTACAGGAGACAATGGACTTATTTCCTAATAATGAATAGATAATACTGCTGGAGGAGTAGGTAGTGCTTATATACTTAGAAGATCCTATAACTGTTTACAAAAAAAGAAAAAGAAATCATTTTGGTTTAATGACAATGTCCAATGAAGCACTCATTGCCAACAGTGATAGTCTTACCAACTAAGCCAGCAGACAGCCTGGAAAACTGCAAACAGGAAGCCTTTGCAAAAAGGGACCATGCCCAGGTCAATTTCATGAGTTAAACTGGGTAGAAGTCCTAGAATTCCTGTAATCCCTCCTCCAATCTAAGTGGTATACATACATGGGCACAGTCCCTTCAGTTTCTCTCTCCGAGTTGAAAACCTTTTCCCGGCCTCTTACCATTAACAAGCTTCCAGGAAAGCAGTCCTCCTGACACTGCCAATCAGAAAAATCTGTTTGTTTCAGTAAAAGAAATAAGAAATTGGTCATGGATTGCAAAGTCCAGGACCACAGGGGCAGCTGACCCATAAACCTGCTCCTGGGAGCCAGCACTGTGTGGGGGGTCAGAATAAATCTGAACACCATGAAATCCTCTACTTGGGGTCTACTCTGTCATTTTCTCAGGCAGGTAATATGCTAAAACCCAAGAACAATGGAACAACCTTGGCACCATTTCAGCATCTGCCACAGCTGTTGGCCTTGAAAAACACTACTACCTTTTTTCTCATTCCAGGGGAAGGTTAGCAACACTCAGCTACATTCCTAGTATCACTGACAGAACTCACTCTTCAATATATTCTGGTTTTATTGGTTCCAAGCAGCATATAATCAGGCTGGATTCCTAACCCAAGGACATAAGAAAATTAGGCAGCGGATTCAACTTTCCTAGCTCTTAAATGGTCTAGAGACTGCAATTCCTGGACTGTATCACTCACCATAGGTAGGGTCTCTGAGATGAAATCTTGGGACGTATCAGATAGAGAAAACAGGCATGGGATCTGGACTGGATGGCAGAGGGGAAATGTGGCTCTATCAGGATAGCAGCACTTCAGCTCCTCAAGGTTTATAGAGTGCTAAAAAGGCCAGCAAGGCTACTTGTAGGATGATCTTGGCCATTTTAGAGTGTTAAGGTGTTCCCAGCCATTTATAATAACAATCCTTCCCTGTGTATAAAATGTTTACCAAGTATTCCCAAGTATATTAACTTGTTCGATCCTCTTAATATCTATCTCTTAAAAAGATAGTACTCTGAACTCTAGCCCACTAAAAAGAATTGTAAATCTCCACCTGCTACGTTTTCTTTCTAATTAGGATATGTAGTTTTTACCCGTAAAATAATAAAAAAAAAAAATCTGTGCAAGTAGCCAACTTCCTAAATCAGCCAAATCACAGTACAGGCCATAAAATAAAAATATGCCACCTAGTAGCAGCATTAGCTCTGCTAACTAGCTAACAATTGCCTTCTGCATATTTGATCCTTTCGTTAACATTTCCAAAGCTTTTTCAATTGAGTGAAATTTCCTCCTTCAAAGACATATGGGCTGGTCCAAAGGTAGTGAGTTATCTCACTTGATTGTTCACAGTCAGTTACAGATTGAACTCCTTGTTCTACTACTTTCCCCCCTCCTCACTACTGCACTTGACTAGTCTTTATCAAAAAAATAAATAAATAAATACGTAGGGCACCCTTAGATAATTTCAATCCATGTTTAGGAAAATAAAAAGGAATTTTTCTCCAGATTTTCTCCCACATTTCTCATGAAAGGAAAATTTTTTTTGTTTATTGCTTAATTCACAGAAACCTAAACACTACTCACTTATAGTCTGTGATATGTCACTAGACAAAAGCATTCCAACACTATACATTGCAAGACTCATTTATAGTTAATGGAGGAACATAGTTCTGAGGCTTTCCCTTTTAATCTCCATCCACTCCCTTGAAAAACTCATATTAAGTTGAGACTTTCCTCCTTCCCTACCATACACACACACACACACACACACGCACACACAATATAGGGTACTTCATATAAACATTCTCCTCTAACTGTATGTACAGAAACAACACAGAAGAGGGGAAAGAGCACTAAACTGGGTGTCAGAGGCTGGAATTCTAGTTTTGACTCCACCACCTCTTAGGATTAGTGTGACCTCAGCTAAATCACTTTGAAAATCTCTGGGCTTCAACTTCTTTTATAAAAAGGGGACAACACCTGCCATGCCTCCCTCACACGGGTGTGTAAAAGTTCAATAAGGTAGTAATAAATATGAAAATGGCTTTGAAAATTCTACACATATGAATATTATATAAGGTTATTATGATTCGGAAAATAGGGGGAAAACACAGGGACAAAAGATTCTGGGAACAAATGAAGATTGAAAGATCATAAAGAATGAAAGCAGGCTGGGCACAGTTGCTCACGCCTGTAATCCTAGCACTCTGGGAAGCCAAGGCAGGAGGATCACATGAGATCAGGAGTCCAAGACCAGCCTGAGCAGAAGTAAGACCCCATCTCTACAAAAAATAGAAGAATTAGCTGGGTGTGGTGACACATGCCTGTAGTCCCAGCTACTCAGGAGGCTGAGGCAGGAGGATTGCTTGAGCCCAGGAGTTTGAGGTTGCAGTGAACTATGATCATGCCACTGTACTCTAGCCTGGGGTGACAAAGTAAGACTATGTCTCAAAAAAAAAAAATGAATGAAAGCAATGCAGTAAACCAGGGGTTGGCAAACTACACTCATGGGTCAAATATGACTTGAAGATTTTTTTTTAAAGAAAAGATATATTGCTTATTCACTTATGTATTATCTATGGCTGCTTTTGAGCTACACAGGCAGAGTTGAGTAGTTGCACAGTTGCTGTGTAGCCCACAAAGCCTAAAATATTTTCTATAAGGTCCTTTACAGAAATAGTTTGTCCATCCTGCAATAAGTCAAACACATATATTTTTTACCAGGATCAGTAATCTGACTTCTATGTAGAGACTTACCGGTTATATTGTTTAAAACCTCCTTTAGATGACCAAAACTATGCAGCAGAGGATCCCGTTCTTCATCCTATAGGACACACAGATTAAAAACTAGTCATTATTGGGCAAAAAGAAGAAACAGAAAATAAAGGACAGATCAAGGGCTCTTTCTCTAAATCCAATCAGAAAACCTAGTATGTTTTCCTACTGAGGAACAGAAAGATAGCCATGGTTCTTATTTTCCTTTTCCCTAATCTCTTATTTCATAGAGATACTCTGGGCTTACC
This sequence comes from Avahi laniger, assembly GCA_963575035.1. Lineage (NCBI taxonomy): Eukaryota > Metazoa > Chordata > Mammalia > Primates > Indriidae > Avahi > Avahi laniger. The sequence continues at coordinate 9,354 of CAUYSK010051720.1, read as the reverse complement.
CAAAATAGTAAATCCTAAAGTGCTAATCTATACTATCACCACAGCACTCAATCTAACATGGATTACCAGGTCCTTTATATGTGTATCATTCTGCCTTCTCTCTCTCTTCATATTCATTACGTGATCACATATTCATTTCAAAGACATTCTTGACTCCATTATCACCTCTAAACCAATCCATTTTTTTTTCTTTTGAGACAAGGTTTCACTCTGTCACCCTGGCTAGAGTGCAGTGGCACAATGATAGCTCACTGTAGCCTCAAATTCCTGGACTCAAGTGATCCTCTCACCTCAGTCTCCCGAGTAGCTAGGACTATGGGTGCACATATCACATTTGGCTAATTTTTCCTATTTTTTGTAGAGATGGGGGGTCTCACTATGTTGCCAAGGCTCCTCTTGAACTCCTGACCTCAAGTGATCCCCCTACCTCGGCCTTCTAAAGTGTTGGGATTATGGCTGTGAGCCATCTATTTTTTCTTGTTGTTGTTATTGTTTTTGAGACAGCGTCTCACTCTGTCACCCTGGCTAGGATGCAGTGGTATCATCATAACTCACTGCATCTCTAACTCCTGGGCTAAAGCAATCCTCCTGCCTCAGTCTCTGGAGTAGCTGGCACTACAGGCGCATGCCACCACAACCTGCTAATTTTTCTATTTTTTGCAGAGGCCGGTCTCACTGTTGCTCAGGCTGATATTGAACTCCTGAGCTCAAGCGATCCGCCCACCTCGGCCTCCCAGAGTGCTAGGATTTCACAGGCATGAGCCACCATGCTCAGCCTCGATCCGTTTTTATAAATGAACATGAGAAATTTCCAAACTAATTTAGCAAGTGTGTTTATATAAATTCGCCAAGTTAGAAATTTCTAAACCTTTTTTTATAATTGTGCCAAAAATTGTTTTATACACTATAAAAAATATCCTTGAACATATACAACAAGAAAGCCAACTTTTTTTTTTTTTTTTTGAGACAGAGTCTCACCGTGTTGCCTGGGCTAGAGTGTCGTGGCATCATCCTAGCTCACAGCAACCTCAAACTCCTGGGCTCAAGCGATCCTACTGCCTCAGCCTCCCGAGTAGCTGGGACTACGAGCATGCGCCACCGTGCCCGGCTAATTTTTTCTATATATTTTTAGTTGTCCAATTAATTTCTTTCTATTTTTAGTAGAGATGGGGTCTCGCTCTTGCTCAGGCTGGTCTCGAACTCCTGAGCTCAAACGATCCGCCCGCCTAGGCCTCCCAAGGTACTAGGATTACAGGCGTAAGCCAGAGCGCCCAGCCAAGAAAGCCAACTTTAAAACAGGTGAGTTTCTTTATTCATGTGACTGACAAGATACTACCTGTTCTATACATGGAAGTTTGCTGAACCCTCCAGAAGGAATATCATTACCAAGCCATATTCTATGTATCAATAACTAAACTAATTTAAATGAATTTCATAGCCAATTATAGCACTAAGGAATTAGAAGATAAGGAATCTTTCTGAATTTTTAGGCATATTAAAGAAATCCCAAGTACAATACTAGCTTAAGTTGTTTACAAAAATATCTAGAAGAAGAATGGTGTCATCTTTTGGGTCCCAGAGAAAAAAAAGACAGCTTGTATATTTGATGCTAGTTGAAATAAAAGAGAAGGGTCCTTGATACCAAGAATAATTCTGAATTCCTTCTATTCTCATTATTACTGGGAATTGTTTTAATCATGCACCAGATCCCCTACAACAACTCAGTAGCCAGGCTATCTGCCCATTCCAACTTACCAGTGGTATATGGGTGCTCCATCGGGCATTTCGTTTGATGGCCCCAACCACAATGTTAATCTCCCCTTGAATGATGTAAATATTCTTATCCACCATCCTGGCGAACCTATCAAAATAATTAAAATAAAAGTCTGTTAATATTTGGTTATTCAAAGAATACCTGTGCTTAAAAATCAGTACCTGATAAGGTTAGAATTGTGACTTAACTTTTCAGTACCAAGATTTTCCACCTATAATGCTAAGATGGGATGAAGTCTATCTTATGTTATAAATCCAACTACCCTTCCCCTTTAACAGCACAAGAGAAGAAAACAACAAAAAAAATTAATAAATCCAACTACCTGGCTCTCCTAGAGGTCTCTGGAAGTTCAGGGTAGTTTAAGATATGACTCAAAAAGCATCAATCGAGAAAATTTCTCAAAAGCACCTCAACAATCTCCAGCAAGCATGCCACATTCCTCAAAGTCAATTGTTCCCAAAGTTCTGTGTTGCCTTTAAGTATGCAGATACATCTATGATGTTAGTTTGTTAAAAACAGTATTTGAGACCTGGCGTGGTGGCTCATGTTTATAATCCCAACACTTTGGGAGGCTGAGGCAGAAGGATATTCCCTTTGTTCTTTTTTTTATCTACTCAATAAATATTAATAATAAGGAAGGTTCAAGTTTAAGAAAAGAATGAAGGTTGTTAGAATTGCCTTGGTTTGGAACCACAGATGCAATGTCAAGTTAAAGACTATATCCATTCAGCCAAGTCAGCTCCAGTGGCACTCTAATTGGACAGTGGCAGTGACAAGACTTTTGAAAAGTTCTGAAAACTCATGTTCATTTACTTAGAGCAGGAAATCTCTAATATGATAATGTAATTACAGAATGAAAGGTCTGGGTAGATGTATACAAACTCACAGCCATAATTATCTCTAGAGAAGGTGCTGTGAAATCAGGGTACAATGCAGAGTTATTGTCCAGTGTATATTCAGTGTATATGTATACTGAATACCCATTAAGGTAAAAAAAAAATACTTGGGGGGCTTAGGAGGGGATGCTATAAAGAATAAGAATATAAATAAGAATATTTAATTTCTCTCAAATAACCAAGAGAATAAGAGAAAACATACTCAATTGAAAACAACAGAGCAACAAGTTAAAAAACAAAACATCAATTACACTACACTACAAATTGCAAGCAAAAGTGCCAGTGGGACTAATTAAGATCTAATAGGATCTACATGCTCCTTGGAAAACTTCTGGAGGAGATAAATTTTGAACTGGGATCCCAAATGAAAGTAATCAACCTCACATTTGGTCAAAATCCATTAGTCACCAAAAGGTAACTACTTTCTAAGATAGCAAAGATCTAAGCAAAAATATCATTGACTTAAGCTTTTTTTCTTAGTAAAAAAGAAATAGCGGCTGGGCGCGGTGGCTCACGCCTGTAATCCTAGCTCTCTGGGAGGCCAGAGGTGGGCGGATCATTCTGAGCTCAGGAGTTCGAGACCAGCCTGAGCAAGAGTGAGACCCCGTCTCTACCAAAAATAGAAAGAAATTAATTGGACAGCTAAAAATATATATAGAAAAAATTAGTCGGGCATGGTGGCTCATGCCTGTATTCCCAGCTACTTGGGAGGCTGAGACAGTAGGATTGCTTGAGACCAGGAGTTTGAGGTTGCTGTGAGCTAGGCTGATGCCATGGCACTTGCCCCAGGCAAGAGAGTGAGACTCTGTCTCAAAAAAAAAAAAAAAAAAAAAAGCACAGCAGCTTAGAGGAAGAGATGCTGTTCACGTAAGGATACATCATGGGAGACTTTGTATCTAAGAGAGAGAAGGTAGTTTCTGAGGAGTGTGAATGATGTGTAGACTAGCTGGCAGTGGGAGGAGGCTTTCTAAATAGAGTAATTGGAGAAAAGTAGACAAGAAACAGGATGTGGGGAAGCACACATAGAAACAGAGACCAGTAAGGACTGAGCCCATGCGGGTTCCCAAGAATGAAGCAGAATTGGCTTAGACAGTGCGTTCATTAGATTTGCAGTATGACAACCACTGTGTTTGCTACATAGCTTCTCTTAGGAACTCATTTCCCTGCCCACAAAGATACAGTGTTTATCTGTATACACAGGCATGATATATAAACTGGTTTGATTTGAGGAGAGGGTATTTGGTGGCTGAATAAGAGATTGCGATCACTAAGGAGACCACAGGTTGTTAGTTATTTTCAAAGCAATGCTCGTACTGTCATTCAACCCTGGGGACCCTTTGAACCCCCTCCTTTCTCTTCCTCCTGTTTAAGTTCTAACCTTTCTCAGCCTCTCTATCCCTTACCCAGGCACATGTCACCTTATTCCTGCTTTCCCATCAGATCTGGGCCCCTACATTTCTCCAGATCGTCTTTCTCTTGAGATTTCACTGTCTTGCATTTAATATTGTTGTTATTCAGTTCAAAACATTTTCTAAGTTCCCTTCTGATTTTTTCTTTGACCCATGGAATATTTAGAAGCATATTGTTTCATTTCCAAGTATTTGGCAACTTTGCAGCTACCTTTATTATTGATTTCTAGTTTGATTTTATTGCAGTAAAAGTGAACACTGTGATTTCAATCCTTTTAAATTTGTTGAGGTTTATTTTATGGCTCAGCATATGGTCTATCTTGGTGGATGTTCCATGTGCACTTGAAGGGAATATGTATTCAGCTGTCGTTCGGTATAATGATCTGAAACATATCCATTAGGTCAAGGTAGTTGATGTTGTTTGGATCTTCTGAGTCCTGGCTGATTTTTTTTTTTTTTTTTGTCTAGTTGTTCTATTAATTACTGAGGAAGGGATGTTAAAATTTTCAACTATGATTGCACATTTCTCTATTCCTACTTGCAATTTTGTTATTTTTTGCTTCATGTATTTTGAAGCTCTGCTATTAGGTGCATACACATGTAAGATTGTTGATGAGTTGACCTATTTTATCATTTTGAAATGCACCCTCTTTATCTCTGGGTAATACTCTTTGTCTCGAAGTCTGCTTTATCTGATATTGATATAACCGTTTTGGCTTCTTTTTTAAGTTTTTGTTTCTTTACAACATTTTAATGGGAAAATTTCAAATATAGGGCAAAGTGGAATGAATTTTGCAGTGAACACCCATGCCATTAATATTTTACTATACAGTCATCCCTTGGCATCCATGGGAGATTGGTCCTAGGACCTCCCCCATGGATACCAAAATGTATAGATGCACAAGTCCTTTATATAAAATGGTATAGTATTTGTATATAACCTACCAACATCCTCCCCTATACTTTAAATCATCTATAGATTACTTATAATACCTAATACAATGTAAGTGCTATATAAATAGTTGCAATACTGTATTGTTTAGGGAACAATAACCAAAAAATCTGTACATGTTCAGTAAAGATACAACCATCCATTTTTTTCGAATATTTTCAATTGGTAGTTGGTTGAATCCACGGACGTACAACCTATGGATATGGAAGGCCAGTCGTACTTGCTTTATCCCAATTCTGTTCATCTACCCATTCCTCTATATCTTCATCAATCCATCCTATTTTTAATGTAGTTTAAGGTAAATTCAAGTCAATAGTGTACCTACTCCTAAATACTATGACATGCCATGCCTATCCTTAGTTAGACATCAACATTTGTTTGCACTTTTTTTCTTTTTATATAAAATTTACACACAATAAAATATACAAACCTTGAGTGTGCATTTGCCAATTTTGACAAATGCATACTCATGTGTAACCCAAACCTCTGTTAAGGTATGGAACATTACCATCACCTCAGAAAGTTCCCTCCCGCTCCCTCTGAGTCAGTCCCTGCCCCAAAGCAACCACTGTTCTGATTTTTCTCCATCATAGTTCAGTTTTTGCATGTCCTAGAGTTTGCATAAAGGGAGTAATATAATATGTAGCCTTTTGGGTCTGGCTTCTTTCACCTAACACAATGCTTTTGGGATTCATCCACTTTATTTTCTGTATTAGTAGTTTGCTACTTTTTATCGTTAGTATTTATTCCACTGTATAGATGTGTCAGAGCTTATTTATCAATCCTTGTATCAATGGATACCTGAGACATTTCCAATTTTTGATCATTATGAATAAAGTTACTATAAACATTCTTGTACAGTTCTTGTGGACATATATATTTCATTTTTCTTGGGAAACTGTCTTGCTTTTTGAATTTGGTAAAAACTTGCCTCTTCAGGGCCCACAAGGAGCACCTGGATCTCCTGGAGCTGAAGGACCCGTAGGACCACCAGGATTGCAAGTAAGACCAACTGAAGTCTAGTATGTGATCACAGTGTTCACACAACTGTTTTCTCTGCCATGCCATGGATTAAATGTAAGCCTGTGTAATTTAGGCCTTCCTAGTGAAGAAGGGTAGCCTCCATTCTTGGAGCATCAAAGTGAAGCATGCTCTTGCTAGGAGATATTGGTTGTCTTTATTTATCAGAGTCTTTATGACCATCAAATCTGTGTCTCCAGAGCCTCCTAGTCTAGCTCAAACTAAAGTATAGCCCAGGGATGGCAGTTACCGGACATAACTATTGCCACCTTCCACTTCGTCACCCATGACAGGCATTGCTAATTAATCATACCACCACCACCATCACTCACCCTGAATACTGAGGAAGCTTCAAAATCCTTCTCAACACTGCACCTTAGGCAGCTCTTCCTACTTACCTACCTATCTTTCTGATACCGAACCTGTTTGCCATCATTGGTATAGGTGGAGCATAGCTGTGGTTCTGGGAAAGCCCTGTCCCAGATTGTTCTCCCCAGTACATGAAATCCCACCACTCATTACTTAGTCTTAGCTTTACCAAGGGTCATCATTTTAAAATTTCTGGTCTGTTGAGAAGAATGACACATGAAGTCATTAATACCTTAGCATGAATGTGCTTACAAGGTCAATTTGGGAGATTTCAAAGGAGACACAAAGGAACCATGGGAGAGGCAGCTACAACCTACTATACCAAAGCCAGGCTACACCAAGTGAGGAGGGGGGCTTATGCCCAGTGATTCTCAATATGACCATTTTCTTTTTGACTGAAACTAACAAATGTTACCTTTTTTTTTTTTTTTAATCTAGGGTCCTCCAGGTCCTCCTGGTCTCCCTGGTCCTGATGTAAGTCTACTTTCTCTGGGGGCATTTTGTTTCCTTACCACTCAGTACTCCGGTTTCCAGGGAGAAATACTGGTTTGGTGAACCCTACTTTCTGATAAAAAAGACTGCATTCCAATTTAAATGTTTGGAACTTGTTTAGTAATTGATTTTGTTTTTTCCTCCCTGTACCCCTGTGCCCCAGGGAAATATGGGGTTAGGTTTCCAAGGAGAAAAAGGAGCCAAGGTAAATAGATGTTGGGAAATATAATCTGCATTCCCAATGTTCCAAAAAATGTCTCTGGTTGCACACATGTGCCTGCTTGTGTAAGGGGATTTGGTTCTTTGCCTTGGGAAATGAGCACTTTGCAACCCACATAGATCCTTTGGTGAGACCCCTGAGCGCTGCACGTGTACATGCCACACATAGGCTACTGTCATTCTTTTTCCTTCAAAATACTGCCATCTCCCTGCATCCTACCTATGAAGTGTGTATATACAGACATACTCTCTTGAAATATATTCTTTCTCTTCTTTCCATCTGGGTATTTCCCTGGTGTTTTATGTATTCTGTTACCTTCTCTTTCCTTTTCTCTGCTTCCCCCTTCCCTTCATTCTTCCTCCTCCTCTTCTTCCACCCCTCTCTCCCTCTCTTCTTTCTCTCTTCCTTAACCTTTCTTTCACTATTTTCTTTTATTTCCCATTCCCCCTCATTTCCCTCTGTACAAATTGCATGGTGATTTCGGAGCCTCAAGCAAGGCTGAGAGCTCACCTTCCCCACCCTTCCTGGCTGTCTCTTATGGATTGCACTGCCTTCTGAAGGAGCAACTCTAGCCTCCAGTGTTCCAACACAGACTTCACTGCCTCTGCTTGTGCTCTTGGCAAGGATCGGACCGCTTAGAGTCTGATCATTGTAGCCAAGAGGTAGTCAATCACCTTGCTCAAACCCCATTTTGGCTCTCTTCTGAACACCCTTTCATGGGTGATCATGGCAACCATGAACATGAAGTTTCCTTTCATCCATTTTGCTTCATCCTCTGCAGTGCTGGTACAAAATGCATTTTGTTAGACTTATAATTCTCCTCACCCTTTGGCAATGAGAGTTTTTTTTTTGCCTCATTGATACAAGGGTGAAGAGGCTAAAGTAATAGACAATTTCTTTTTGAACTATATCCAGAGGACAAACCCACCCTCTGGAAAAATGATCTGTGTGGTTTACGCTTTGCTTAATGTTCCCTTTGATCTAACAGGGGGATGTTGGCCTTCCTGGCCCAGCAGGACCTCCACCATCTACTGGGGAGCTGGAATTCATGGGGTTTCCCAAAGGGAAGAAAGGATCCAAGGTAGTGAACATTTAAGACTAGGAAAAATTAATAAGCCTTTTTCTACTGATACCATAATTCAACTCTAATAACCAGATTATAGTGGAAGAGTAGAGGGTTCTGGGTAAAGGGTTTTTTGTTTAAAAGTGAAGGTAAAAGCCTTCTTTGTTTCGTCCCTTGTGAAAAGCTTTCTAAAAAGGCTGAGTCTGTTTTTTGGCATATACGTATGAGGTGTGCCTGGGTTTCTGCATATCCGTTTAAGTGCTATTCTCTCCATTTCATTGATGCAGATTCAGTTTTTGATATGCCGAATAACTTAAAGCAAACATTGAATAGTTTCTTTTCCTCCTAACTCCCAACCCTCCCAATACTTATGTTGTCCCCAAAGCACCATAACAGAACACACAGGGTATAAATGGTTGCTTTTGAGCTATCTTTTTAAAGAAGTTATTTGCCCTCCAAAGTTGACCCTGCAAATAGCATATACTGTCTGTCACCAAGTGGCAGTAGATACCCTGATTCACCTGATCTTAACTCTCAAGGCTTAAGCTGTAGACCCACTTAACTGAGATATGTTATGACCTGTATTTTTATGCAAGTGAGTTTATACAATGTGCATGGTTGTATTTTAATGGATTTATGCTGTTAAAGTGTACAGGTATCTTTAAGTAACTTGCTTTCCCTTCCTTTATGGGATTCCTTTAATTTCTGTGATTCTGTTCCCATGGAAAAGGGCCCCAGGCAGGGGAATGTGTTCGGTCTTATTTCTTTAACTCCATCTTTGTAGAAGCAAAAGCTCCAAGCCTCTTCAGGTTTACAGGAAGTAATCATTTCTTTGAAAACAGTCTAGGAGTATATGAGAGATTGCCTACCTCCCTAATCATTCCCAAACTCTAGAGAACCCTTCCATGGCATGGATAGATAAATTAGAATATCAGAGAAAGACAGATTAGAATGTTATGTGTCCCTATCCAAACGGTAATTGTTAGCAAGAGTGAGACCCCGTCTCTACTAAAAGTAGAAAGAAATTAATCAGACAACTAAAAATATATAGAAAAAACTAGCCGGGCATGGTGGCACATGCCTGTAGTCCCAGCTACTCGGGAGGCTGAAGCAGAAGGATTGCTTGATCCCAGGAGTTTGAGGTTGCTGTGAGCTAGGC
>CAUYSK010051718.1:0-17195 GCA_963575035.1 Avahi laniger | reverse complement strand
GTTTTCAACTGAGAGACTTGTCATGTTTGACAATCTCTCATGACCCAATGACAATCTTAAATGATTTTTAATTAATATCTGCTTAATAAGTCATGTCTTGTAGGATGCAGCTGTCAGTAGTATTGCCAAAAAAAATCATATCCTCCCAGACGCAGCAGCTCACTCCTATAATCCCAGCACTTTGGGAGGCTGAGGCAAGAGGATCACTTGAAGCCAGGAGTTCAACACCAGGCTGAGTAAAATAGCAAGACCCTATTGTTAGGTTTGTTCCAGGTGGGAACCCGAAAAGTATGTATAGTATGGAATGTGGTTAATGGAAAACTTAGGCTTGTAAAACAATAGCCACAGGAGTCTGGAGTGTTCAGAGGTTGTAAACCTAACAAGACAGCTGCAGACACCGGTATCCCTATCCCCTCTGATAAGGATGAAACTGCCTCCCTCCCTAATCTCTACAGGATGAGACTAATGCAGGGGTCCCAGAAATTGGTTGTTTTTTAAAAAATTTTATTACAGCAGCTGTTCTGGCGCAGGCACTCACTCCCCCCGGAGAAACCCTCTATAAAACCCAAGACTTTCCCCTCCCTCACTATGGACACTTTTTTTGGCCTCCACCCATCTGCACCCAGATGCTCAAAAGGAACAGTATTTTGCTATACATGAGGTTTCGTGTGTCTCTTTCTCAGCTCCAGACCTAACACCTATCACTACAAAAATTTTTTTTTTAAATTAGTAGGGTGTAGTGGTGGGCACCTGTAATCCCAGCTACTTGGGAGGATGAGGCAGGAGGATCATTTGAGCCCAGGAGTTTGAGGTTGCAGTGAGCTATGATGAGGCCACTGCACTCTAGCTCAGGCGACAAGTGAGATCCTGTCTCCACCAAAAAAAAAAAAAAAAAAAGGCCACTCAGATGTGGCAGACCTCCAGGATGTATTTGTATGCATGCATGTACAGGACACTCCACATTATGTCACTGAGGCTTGCTTTATTTACTGACAGAGAACCTGAGGATATTAATCACAACTACCAGCTTTAGAATCAAAAGGCTCTGCATTTTTTAGTAAGTCTCCCTCCCTCCCTCATTTCTTGCAGTGTCACCATGGGTGTTGTAACTTTCTGGGCATTCAGTTTCCACATCTGTAAAATGGGGATGATAATAGTATCTATCTCGTGAGGATGCTGTGAAGAATAAGAGAATGCACTTAGCGTATCTGGCACATAACGAGGCCTCAGTAACTGTTAGCGGTCTTCATTGTTATTGCTAGGAAACATTAGCTAATGATGAGAGCCAGGATTCAAGTCTTTAACCATGATTCTTTCCACTTTATTGCTGAAAGTAAGAAAATGCGTGAAGGGTTATGGTAGTAATTGTTACTATTAATATTAGCATTAATTAAACTTATCGAGGTATTTTTATGTGCTAGAACTACACCTAGCTTGTCATTTAATTCTCAAAGCAAACCTGCAAAGCAGGTATTAGTGTTTTTCCCTGCTTCACAGACAAAGCAACCAAGACCCAGAGAGACAGTATTACATTCAAAGTCAGTAAACAGCAGAACTGGGACAACCCTCCTGGTCTGCTGAGGCTAACGTCCACCATCATGCTCTTTCCACCAGGCCGTGCTGCCTAGTTCAGTCCCAGGCCCATCCGAGCACAGAGCAGCACTGAGTCAAGGGCCTGCCTTTCCCTCTCCAAACTCCCGCCCAGCGCTCCATGCACAGAGGCTGGTGTCAGGCTGCCCTGCTCCAAGAAGGCCCTCTCGCAGTGCTGGGAATTCAGTGGTGCAGAAGACCACATCCAAGACAAATATTTGGACAGCTAAGGGAAGCCCTCTGGACATTAGGGTGCTCTCATTCGTGAAAGCACAGAGCATCTCAGTTAGGCGACGAGAGCGCCTGACGGGCAGGCTGGTACTGCCTGGCAGCAGCTACTCCTGCAGTCACTGACAACACGCCACAGCTTGCTCAACCCTCGAGAAGCAAATCCTCGGCAGCTCACCCCACAGGCTGAGCAAGCACAGTGACATCTGGCTGAGCTTTGTTCCAGCCAAGAGCAGAGGTCACACCCCCAAGGAGAGGTAATTCCAGAGCACACTGGGATCGTCCTTGAGGGCACCCTCACTAATCCTTTTAAGAAGTTAAAAAACTTTTCATCCTGTGGTGACTCAAGTATTAACCTAAATATCTCTGCTCCCTCTTTTCTAAAGATAGAAATCTGTTCAGGCTAAAAAAGAATGCTCAAGAGACAGGATTCTCATAGCTGAGATCACAGACGCTCTTGTGTGGGGCTGAAGTAGAAGTCTGCATAGTTAAGATAGTTATATTTAGTTTTTATCTAAGTGTCATTCATATAGCAAAGGGAAAAGGAAATAGCGTTTGCCATCCAGTTTTGGCTATTAAGACTTGGAAGGCATTGCGAAGGGACACATGTCAAGCTTCCTTATTCTCCACACAGGTATAGCCAGACAATAAAATGTTCAGGGACTGGCTTAAAAGGACACATGGCCACACCAGCATTATAATAGTTCTGGGACCAGTAGCCACGCCACTGAAAAATGGATGTTTTGGCATATTTGGGGTTCATTTCCTATTGGGAAACGAAGTGTGTTTAGCATGACTGACAGTGAAACGAAGAGGCTTCAATGTCATAAAGCTGCGAACCTGACACAGAGCATGACCAAAGTCAGTGCGGTTTGACTAAAGCCTGTGTTGCTCAATCAGCCAGATCCAAACAACTGTCTATTCTTTCTTCAAATGTGTGTGGCTTGTTGGATGCAAGATCGGAATGCAAAGACAGAAACCCAGCTTCTGTGCAGCCTCCTGCTCACTAGGGACTCTCAAGTAAGCTGGCATCTGAACCATACCCTACAGGAAGACAGCGCTGGAGGCTAAAATCCCAGTTTGCAGTGGCAGGAGAGAACAAAGGGAAAGGAAAAAAGGGCTGTCAACAAATGTAGGCAGAATGAGCAAAGGACAGGCTTATGTATAAATTCTAGCAAATGGTTCAAATCAACTGAGAAACAAGGTTGCATGAAAGGTGAGCTAGTGGAGGCAACATGCCTGTGGAAACGCCCAGTGGACACTCAAAGTCTGGCATCAAAGAGCTGGCTGCTGCACCTCAGGCAGGTGCCACCCTCCAGGGACAGGGAGGCCACGTGGGTGCTCTGCTGCCTCCCCTTTGCCAATCTGCCCTTCCCTCACACCCCGCTCATCCCATCCATGTTCCCTGACCTTGGTCAGGCTCACTTTGTTCTTTCAGTCCTACCAGTCTAAGGACTATGGAAACATCACACGAGAGCATGCACATTAAGCCTTCGCATAAGGCGGGCGCTCAGGGAAAGGTGACGTAGTTAATTTTTATTCCCGTTGCCCTGTGCCTCATCTCTGGGCTTTTGCCAGTACTTAAGACCCACTCTTCCCTTTCCACTCTGAGATCTGAATATCTGCCATGGCTCCAAGCACAACCTCCCCTCTCCTCCTCTGACTGGTCCAACTAAAAAGGCTGGGTGCCAAACTCCCTCCAAAATTGTCAGGGTCACTGCTAAACCACAGGCAGGTATTACCAATACAGATGGGATATTTGGGCTTGTGGCAAAATTACAGCCTGCCATTTCTTTCTTTCCAAACACTGGAAACTTAGGGAATGCAAGTGACACATCTTACTTATGTTCTCTCTGTGAAGTCCTTAATGTTATCTGTGCTTTGCACTCAATGAGCATTCAGAAAATACTGACCATAATAGGGGGGAAAAAAAAGTAAAAGACAGTAGGATCCATATAATCATTTCAATTCAACCACTTCTAAAATAGACATTTTAAAAAGCTGCTGTTAAATGCCAAACCCTTAAAATGAGAACGCTGATCCACTTAAGCATGAAATTACAAATGAAAAATTCTCATAGGAGAAAACATCCTTAACATACACAAAATTCATCGTGAATTGCACAAAATTAATCCATACTTTTGTGGCAAGAAAATACTGTACCAATAACCGTCTTTTACCATCCAAATTAGAATTTTTCTTCCCCCCACGGAGACTCTTCTTGCTACAGACACTTTCCTCTTGTCACACTGCACGGTGTGCCCTGCTCCATCTCCCTGTCTGACTGCAAGCTCCCCATTAAGCAGGAATGACCTTCTTCATCTCTGCCTCCCTAGCCCAGGAAATGCCTGACACACAGTACATATTCAATAATTTATTTTCCAATAAATAAAAAAAAGTTCTGTATTTTAATCGTTGGCCGTGCTACCAGGCACCTACACCTATAACCTGCTGTCTTTAACTCCATGCCAAATGTCTTCTGGGAGGGAACTTCAGAGTCAAGGACCTGGGTTTGAATCCCAGCTCTGTCATTTAATAATCATGTGATCTTGAGGCGCTACTGAAGTTAGGGAAAAAGAATGAGTAATGTCTCCTATGCTATTTGTCAGGAACTTTACATAGTTTTCTTTTAAATTTTAAACTCTAAGCCTTAGTTTCTCATATGTAAAATGGGATTTGGGATATTCTAAAACCTGTGTCATAGTTATTGTGAGGATTGAGTGAAAAATTCCTTTAAAAACAGTCCCTTGCACATAGCAGATGGTTTAAAAAGTATTATTTCCTCTTAAATTTCCCATTATCACCATTTTTAAATTTAATTTTATTTATTTTAGCCAGTCAAATTTAGCAGTTGGGGGCTGTATTCCAACTTTAGTGACACTAAAACTACCATTTGCACCAGCCTATCACCATTTTAACATCACAAACTATTACCCATTCTGGGCTGCAAACCTCTCATTCTGCAGAAGAATACAGAATGCAGTTCTTTATCCAGGTCAGGTTCACCTTCTGCCCCTGTGAGGCTTGACCACAGAGAACTCACTGCCTCCCGGCACACAAAGGGATAGCCCACGCCCATATATTCATACACCATCACCCAGCCAATAATTTTATTTCTTACTTGCTAATCCGGGAGGCATGGCTCCCAAGCATTTCAAATTAAATCTGCTACGGTAAATAAGCTCCAGTCTGTCTGTTAGCGTCCTGAAGCATCTAAGGCATCCTTGACATTGCTTTCGATAAAAAGAACAAATTAATCTGCAGTCAGCCCTTTTATGATGGTGGCTAATGAAAGGAATAACATTAAGTGCCTACATGTTCCAAGCATCGTGTTGGGCACCCTTCATAGCCTACTTATCTCATTTTATTCCAACAACACTGGGAAATGGGTACTACCATCATCTCCATTTCATAATGGGGAAACTGAATCTCAAGAGAGGTTAAGTCATAAAGCTAGTAAGTAGCAAAGCTGATAACTGAATTCAGGTCTATTGGCTCCAAATCTATGCTGAGAGGCTTTGCTTTTGCTTGGTTAGTTTTTCTTAAACATTTCTGTGAAAGGGTCAAGTCTGAGTCACCCGCATAGCACAGGGAGAAGCAAGGTGGCAGGCATTCAGAGGTCAGCAGGCTTGCTCCAGGTCCAGAGGCTACAGCGGCAGAGCAGGCCAAGAAGTCAGCACTCACCTTCCTGGCCGTGTTTGCGAAATGGGCCCCACAGGCCCTGCAGCTTGGTTCTGAGCCTGTTGGGGAAGGGAAGGAGCTGTACCCGGGGTTGGAATAGGCCTGTGTCCTGGCTCCCTGGGGTGGTGGGGCCTCCTCAGGCTGTCCATCCAGGCAGAACCAGTTGCAGCAGGTTGCCCACATGATAAAATCTGGTGCAAAAGAGAAAGGGGGAAAAGGTCAGAGTTAAGACACATCGCTACTGCCCTTTCCATCCCTGAGAGCACAGGTGGGCAGTAATACTTAATCCACACCTGCTACCAGAATCGAGGGAAGGACATGTTTTCAAGGACCACAGATTTCTTGCTGCCACCTCTACCACCACAGTTGCTTTTGCTTATATAATAAGAGGTGAGTACAGACACCTGCTCTTCCAGGACAAGACTGGCTACCAAATTGGCACTCTGCCTTTGAAAGATTGCTGATCCCTGATAGGGTTCAATCTGAGATCTAACTTCAAATAAAAATATTTTCTTACTGTAGCAATTACAACTGGCTTACAATCCACTGTATTCTAATCCTTAGAGTTCAGACAGAACTTTATCATAGACACACACACACAATTCCACGGGGAAGATGTATTATTAGTTCTTTTATATAAATGAGAGGCAACCCAGGCTTAAAGAAATCAAATATATAGTTAATACATAGAGCTAATATACAGAGTTGAGATTCTAAAAAGCCAGGTCTTCTGACCCCAAATCTAACATCCTTCTCCCTATACCATGTTGCCCCTTGATTCCCCTCCCAGCCAGCAGAACTAACTCCACTTACATTTGTACCCACAATCCTACATAAACTTCGATGGCAGCATCTATTACAGTTTCTTGCAGATGTATCTGCTCTTTCTTTTCTCCCACTAAGCCATAAAGTCCTCTAGGGCAGGGACTACTTCTTATTCATGTCTGTAGTATACACAAGCACTGTTGTACACAGAGCAGATGCTCAACAAATATCTGCTCCCTGGCCAAATCAGCACCTCTGTAGGTTTATTAAGGAGTTTTGGATTATTATTCATATTTTACATATCAAATACAGGTACTGGAGACAAGAGGGTTGACGATTTTTATGACCACAGAACAAAAAGGATCTAATCCCTCAAATGTCAGAATAACCTAAAGATTATAAGAGGGTCCGTTAAAAAGCCACACACTGCTATGATATGAGTATGTTTTTCTTAATAGACTAAGGCAGTCAATGTGGACATTTTGAGCCTGAACTCTTTGCTTACAGAGATAATAAAGGAAACATTTAGTGTTATTATTTGATAACCAGTTCACACAAGAGAACTGTCTGCTCTGTCTCCTGACTCATTGTTTTAACAGAGGCGCTTTCATAGTTCAAAGATGTGGTAAGCTGGAAGGAACCAAGAGGCCAACTGGTCCAATCCTGGTCATTTTATAAAGGAAGAGAACGAGGCCCAGCAAAGGGAAGTAACTGCCTGGGTCATACAAGTTATAACCTTAGGCCTCTTGACTTTTCCAGGTTCTTTTTAGCTTTTCAACACGGCCTCCAGTGCACCTGTAATATAATTCGTTCTCTTCTGCAGGGGCCTCTGATTAACACCTGTCCCCCCAACTTGCCTATGACCCCCAGGAGAACAGAGAACATGACAGTCTTACAGCACCCAGTGACACAGATGGCTCAACAAGGACTATCGAATGAATGAATGATATACAATATTTAAATCTTAACTAACCACACATTTGTTCAATTCCTAGCACATCAAAAACATTTCTGACTCAACATTACCCATCTGAAGACTCTAAGTTCCCATAAGAGAAGGAACTAATTTGCCTTACTTGCAATTAACAGTTCATGCGGAATAATGAAGCAGAGTGCTTCGCAGTGTGTGTGTGATACAGTAAATGAGCTCTTTGCTGGCAAGAGAATGGGGACAACAGGGTACAGCCCTCTGAAATGGGAATTTTGTAATTCTTTAGATCATCTGAGACAGTGTGTAATAATAAAAAGACGACAGAATCTGGCATCAGGAGGCCTGGGTCCCGAGTCCTGCTCTGCTACTTACGGGCTATGTTACCTATCTCTCACAAGGCGTACCCTTTCTGTCCTTCGTTTTTCTCATACGGGAATTCTGTATGCTGTAAGCACTAAATAAATATTAGTTGTTGTTATCAGCATTTTAACAATGCCTTTTAACTACAATTTCTCTGGGAAGGCAAAGGTACAAAGTAAACCTAGAAATGTCACCACAATTAGCATTTGGCTTTCTGGGCGTGTTCCCTGCAAAGGAGACAAAGCCGTAGGTGAGGGGGGGAAGGCTACAAAGATGAAAATGATCGGTTCTACAGGCGCCAAAGGGTGACCAGAGAAGACTTCTCAGTGAGATGCCACACATCCTATCTTGACGTGGAATTAAGTGGAATTTACCAGAAAGTCAAGAATAAAAGAAATTTTCAAGAAAAACAAAAACAGCATGCACCATGGCATTCAAGAAACTACAAAATGCTTAGCTGGGTCAGTGGAATAGGGGTGGGGTGGACAAAGGCATAAGCAATAAACAAGGAGCCACGGAAAACCTTGTACTCCAGGATAAGGAACCTGGACTTTATCCTGTATGTAATGGGACACAATTGGGGGTTTAGGCAGTCAAGTTTTACGATCTTATTTGCATGCTAGAGTAGGCACTTAAATCAGTAAGCAGCGTGGGGACAAATCAGCAAGGCAGGTTGGAGGCAGGGTTGGAGGCAGGAAGCTGCGGCAGAGACAAAATTGCAAATGGGGAGATAACAGAAAGCACAGAGAGATCTCTGATAGAATTCGCATGATGTATCAGTTAACAGAATGAGGTGAGAGGAGGAGGAGAAAAGAGTCTAGGGACAAATGTCGGAGTCTCTGAATTACATAAGAGGATAGACAGTAGAATCATTAGCAGAGCACGGTGTCCTTCCTGTATGTAGTTCCAGCTACTTGAAAGGCTAAGACAGGAGGATCACTTGAGCCCAGGAGATCAAGGCTGCAGGGAGCTATAATAGTGCCCCTGCATCTCAGCATGGATGACAGAGTGAGACCCCATCTCTTAAAAACAAACAAAAAAAGACAGTAGAATCATTTACTGAAATAAAGCCCTCAGAAGAAAGCTTGTGTCTGGGGGTGGGGGGAGGGCTAAGAGGATGAGTTGAGTTTTGTACCCGAGGGACATGCTGATGTACACATGGGTACATATCTGGGCTGAAGATAACGGTCTGGGAATCCTTGGACTGTTGGAAGTATGTAAAGCCAGCGTGGAGCAGGAGACTGGTTAGATGGCTGGGGTCAGAAGAGAGCCTGGGAAAGCCACATCCACAGGACAGGCAGAGGAAAGCCAACCACCAGAACGGGAGGAGGAAGAAAGCTCAGAGGTGGGAGAACTGGAAGAGTGTTTTGAGTTTCAAGAAGAAATTATCAAATACAAAGAGGAATACAAAACGCCCAACGGACTTCATTTTAGCAAAGTGTCAGTGTGTTCTTTGCCTGAGCAGTTTAGGAAGAAAGAAGATGACTGATAACTATCGGTTGGAAAGTGAATGAGAAGTGAGAATTCACAAGATTCCAAAGATACATTATTCTTTCAAGAACCGTGACTGCGAAAGGAAGAGAGAAGGTAGTTGTTGAAGAGGATCCAGGGTCACTAAGAGAAGTGTAGACATATTCACAAACTGCCTAGGAAACTACAAAAGACTAAGGAAGGGAAGCTGGCGGTAAATGATGAGTAGAAGGGCCGGGAACAGAAAGAAAAGCGATCATGCGATCAGATTTGGGGGTAGACTACTCCTGGGCAGGAGGAAAGTCACTTCCCACCAAGTGGAGGGAGGTGAAGGCAGAGGTAACCAAAGACAAGTTTATAGCATTAGCAACAGAAAGGTGAAACGATAAAATAAAAAGGAAAGGGGAATAGATTGAGCCACAGGAAAAAGATAAATTTTTCTTCCACACAAGGAATCTTCGTGCTGTAAATTTTTCCTAAGAGGTAAGGACTCTGCCACACGATGGGCAGACCCACTGGGTAAGGCACAGTGGGTAGAGAAAAACCGGAAAGCTGTATTTTGTTGAAATCTTCATGCTTTAACAAGCACTTAGGAAGCACCAGCTATGTGGTGCTTCTTGTGGACTTCTTGATACGAGATGGAAGAAAGCTCTCTTCCTTTGCTGGCAGTCAAGAGAACTCATCTTCCTCCACACTATTTTCATTCTCTGAACTTTGGTTCTAACCTTAAGTGCCTCCTCTGAACATCTCTGAAAGAAAAGCCATTAGCCTATTCAAGAATTTGCCTACTCTAAAAAGTCAGATGCGGCTCTGTGAGAAGACTTGAAATTGCCATTCTGCTATCCCACAGGCCCCACGTTTAGGTGGAGAACGAAGTTTTGTCCTAGGGCTGTGTGTGTGTGGGGAGGGGGTTATACTGGGAAGGAGCAGGTAGGTGACAAGTGTCCAGTGCTAAAATACCTTAGATCTGCTCAGTCTAACAACAGGTTCACTAACGTCAGCAGACTAGGCTTTTACTCTGACAGATATTTAAATAGCAAAAAAGAAACATTTCCTAATGTGGTTAGTACTCTCCTGCCAAACTGGAAAGACCTAAGCCTAAATAACAACTATATTCAGGATTATTTCAGGGGGCGGAAGGAAAGAGTTTGTAATTTTAACAATGCCATATGAGCCAAACGCTTTTCTCTTGGGAATATTTTTTTCATCCCTCAACCCTAAATAGACAGATACACATATGTTACTGAAGGGCTGAAAGTGGATTTGTGGAGTGTAGTAAAGAATTCTTATATGGTGGTAGCTGAAAAACTACTCTCTCATCTGCTAACCTCCTTCAGATCTTGAAAGAAAATTATTATCAAATCTTCACTGAGGGCTTGAAAATTCCTTCGCAAACTCCCCTCACCCTCTTCTGAAAAGATGGACTTGGCAAATTCATCCTCAAAAACAGTGTCAGACTGCTCTTCTACAGAGCTTGTTTGAAAGCTGCCAGGCTCTCCTCTTCACCCTCCCTAAAAGGGAGACAAGTGGGAGATGTAAGCTGGAATGAATAAGGACATTTCCAGTTCCCCATGGAAGAACCCTATGGTATGAGGCAAGAAGGGCTAGCTAGCACGTGGGATTCTGTCAGCTTGATAGGTGCCGCTGGTATTTCTTGGGAGACTTAGCCCTGCTGAACAGAAAAATTATAATGTTAATAATGGGGTAAAGATAAATTACCTATTTCAGGTGGGCTGGGTACGGTCATAGTTAGAGGCAAGAGGGCAGATAATGTGATTTCTACCTATTAAGTCCCAGGTTCCTAAGTAACTTTAAAACACTTCTCCACTTGTTGACTTGCCCAAGGCAAATAATTTAAAGTAGATCAATGGTTGTCGTGGGCTTTCCCATGAAAGCGAGAGAGGAGTAGAAGGGTCGGGCCAGTTTGCAATGGCAACTCCAAAACCACCTTGCTAATCACCAAAAACTAAGGCAGTAAAAGTCCCCAAGGGTCTCATCCAATCTGTTCTGATTTTAATTAACTGCTCTGTGCACCAAAGTGTAATAGTTCTGCAATAACAGGCTTTACATGGATGCATAGACAACTACATCCTGGAATTACCACACTGCTGGTGAACCCGTTGTATAACGCTTTACAAAAATCCTTTAAAATACCTAATTAAAATGCCCCCAAGCCTCAAAGAAGTACCTTTCTGATATGCAACTAAGCAAATGTCTATGATGAGCCTCACGGAATCATCTCCAGTTTGAGGGTGGTACATCTACTGTCACTAACATATTCCTGAAATGGTTAAAAGCATTTATATTGTAAATGCGTAAGAAAAGTACCCCAGGCTATGGATCATTAATTCAGAATAAGCTTAGCTTCATCTTGTATATTATCCTTAAAAAGCAATTAAAGTACAACTGCAATGGTTTTGAAAGGAAATGCTGTGAAAAGCCTATCAATATGGCTTAAGCTAAGTCTCTTCGAAGTAATTGATAAGTAATTACATATTTTACATATTTTCAGAAGAAGAAAGTAGCCACTCACCACTGGAAGAATGCTTCTCATTTGCTAGGCACTGAGCCAGGTACTTTATCTAGCATTATCTCATGTCATCCTCACGGTAATTCTGGCTAGGTACATTAGTTCTTCCCATTCTCAGGTGAGAAAACTAAGGTTCAGAAAAGTTAAGTAACTTGCTAAAAGGTCACATCTAGAGGGTAGTAAAGACTTGAACCTACGTCGCTTAGATCCTGAAGCCTATGCTCTTGAGACGTATTCCTGATTTTACCAAAAAATCAATTTGTCTACCCTGCGGTCCCTCCCCTCTGAGCTTTTGCTCTCTGTCTCAACTGTAACTTTCCTGTCAGCACACAGGCATGCTCCAGGATCTCCCAGGTTTTAAAAACCCTTTCTTGTTATAAGGGAAGCACAAATTACAACCGCAATGTGTTACCACCAATGGCTAAAATGGAAAAGAGGGACCAGCACGTGTTGGTAAGGAGTAGAGCAACTGGAACTCTAACACTGCTGGTCAAAGTGTACAAATGAGTTGCTAATCACCACACACACACACACACACACACACACACACACTCTCTCTCTCTCTCTCTCTCTCTCTCTTACTTCCATGGCTTTGCAATCCCACTTCCAAGTATACTCAACAGAAATACGTTCACCTAAACAAGTAAACAGTAATATTCTTGGAAACACTATTGTAATAGCCCCAAGCTAGAAACAACCTAAGCATCCATCAACAGTGGAATGGAGAAGTAAATTATGGTATGTTCATACAGCAATGAGAATAAACAACAATACAGATGACTCCTACAATGTCGAGTGAAAGCAGCAGGCACAAATGAATACATACCAAATTATTCCACTTACATAAAATTCAAGAACAGGCAAACTAATCTGTGTGTTTGAGATCAGGATAGTGGTTATCCTTGGGAGTAGAACAGTAGACGGAAGGTGGCACAAGGGAGCTTCTGGGAACATTCTCTTAATCTGAGTCATTACATAGATATTCGTACATTGAAAGTTCATCAAACTGTACATTTACAATGAGTATACTTCTCTAGTTACATTTCAATTAAAAGTTTAGATGAGAGATTTTTTAAAGCACCTAGAATATTTGTAACTTGTAATGAAAACAAAACAAAAACCCCAATGCCATTTTGACCCTACATTTTCCCCTCTCCAGTAAAGCTTCTTTGCTCTGTTCTCCTCTAAATCAAAATTTCTCCAAATATTTGAACTTCATTTTCTTAATCTCTAATTCACACTTCAACTTTCTCCAAGCTAGCTTGACCCAACCATTCCACCTAATCTCTTCTTTTCAAGGTCGCTGAGGAATTCCAAGTGGCCAGATCTAACTGGCACTTCTCTATCCTCATCTTACTCAACCTCTCAGCAGTGCTGGGCATAAGCGACCCTTCCCTCCTTCTTGAAGCTCTCTCCCCCCTAATCATCTCTTAGTTCCCAGAACTCCACACCCTTGGCTTTCTTCCTACCTCAAAACCTCTTTGCTGGCTCTTCTCCTCCCTTTGTTCTTAAATCCTGTGAGTCCTCAGGCAACCTTGGGCCACCCTTTCCATCCACACCTCAGGTGGCTTTAAATACCTTCCTTCAACTGAAGATTCATAAATTCCTACCTCTATCTCCTCTCCCTCTGACAGGGGGCTAAATCATCATCTTTCATCTACTACTTACATTCCTCAACTTAGGCCCTTTGGAGCTGATGTTTGTTCCTTCTGTCTGGACTGTTCTTCCCAGAACTTCAGATGGTTAGCTCCTTCTTGTCATCCAGGCATCGGCTTAAATATCACTTTCTAATCTCATACATAGTACTTGGTATGAGCTGATATTATCTGCATACTTGTTAAACTGCCTTCCCTAACTAGACTAGAAACTCCATGAGGGCAGGCACTTTGCTCTACTGAATTTCCAGAGACTAAAATGGCTTCTTGAGCAAAAGAACAGCCTAACTGGCTTCCAAGCTTCAATTCCTGCCTCTATCCAATTCTTTCTCCACAAGGCATCATCCACTCTCCTTCATGCAAAACACACACTCTTAAAGCTCTTTAATGGATTCCCAATGCATTTTAGAATAAAAACCCCCACTCCTTACATGGTTAAAAGATCCTACCCACTTCTCCAATTCATGTTGTGCTACTGCAAGCATAAACCTCAGCCGTCGTGACCTTGCAGTTCTTCACACACACAGGTCCCCTTCCTGTCTCAGGTCTCTGCACTTGTTCTCTCTCCTGCCTCTACTGCTCTTCTCAGCCTTCAGGTCTCATCTCAAATGTCACCTATAAGGAGTCCTCCCCAGTCACGCACACTGTCTCACTGCCTTTTGGTTTCCTTCACAAGTACTATCAAAATCTGCGATTGTATTTTGTTTGTTGATTCACAGTCTGTCTCCACGGACAGGAATCTCATCTGTCCTCATTTTTCCATCCACAGCGGCTAGTTCAGTGCCGCTTCATATTAGGCACCCAAATAATTTGTGGAATGAACAAACTGAGGCCAGAGAACATTCAGTATTTTATCAGTGTAGCTGATGAGGCAAGTACTAGTTACCTCTCCTTAGGGGCAAAAGCATTTTCTCAGTATTTACAGCGGCAAAGTGACTGTGAGAAAGAAAAAGTCCTCTATCAAATACGAGGGGTAGCTAACCTTAGGCAGGTTACTTGAGCTTTTTAAGTCTGCTTCCTCACCTGTATAAAAGGAATAATATTTCCTATGTTGGAGGGTAAGTGTAGGGATGAGAAATAACATAAAGTACCTAACATTATCTAAACATTAGATAAACAGCAC
Source organism: Avahi laniger (assembly GCA_963575035.1). Classification (NCBI taxonomy): domain Eukaryota; kingdom Metazoa; phylum Chordata; class Mammalia; order Primates; family Indriidae; genus Avahi; species Avahi laniger. Next base: position 2,862 of record CAUYSK010051718.1, on the reverse strand, counting down.
ATTAAAAAAACTATTAAACTCTAAGTTACAACACTAAAATGGCCATGGCCTACAGGTTTAATAGGGGCTATGAGCTGGAAAGCCCCAAGGCCTCTCTCCGGTCACCCAAAGCTTAGGTTTCCCACCACCCAAGGCACTGGGTGGGACAGGCTCTGACACAGCTGATTATACCAACAACATAATAAACAATCACCTGTATCTTGAGAACTCACCTGGAATTTAAAATCATCTCCTAACTTGGAAGGTTGCCTACTTTTAAAAATAAGTTAGTCTGGCAAGAAACTCCCTTGAAACTAATTTAAAACAGAATCTCAGGGTTGCATTTGGAATTTTCCAGTAAACCTGTCTTAGGTATCCACCCTAACATGGGAAGATTTAAAATGCTGGTGACAACGCAATGAGCATAAAATAGGGCAACTGCCGCATTGGTAAGCAAGCAACCTGCTGAGTAAACCATATTACTAACTGGTCTCATTTGCTGGGTGTGGACATGTGAAACATGTTCTCTGTGACACTGAGATTATTTCTGAGATATTTTAGAATAAAGAATTCAGAATACCTAAGTCACAAAGGAGACAAGTATGTGGTGGAACTTTAGAGCCCAAGGCTGGAATTAGAACAATTCACTGCTGAAGTGGTACGCAGGCTGGACATAAAAAAGGATATTTCACAGGCTGGCACTCAGTGGAAGAAAATATTTCCAAAGGCTTTAAGTCCTAAGAGATATTTTCCGTCCTCCAAGACAGCCGTTTAGATGTCGGTAATGGATAATGCCTATTTCCTAGGTAAGAATTCTATTTTAGGGCTAAATTTTAAGACAACAGAATTGAAGGGCGGGGGGAAGCTATTTCCAAATATGTTTTACTTTGGCTGAAGAATCAGTTAGACTGACTTTAGATCCTGGCTCTAACACTGAGTGAATGAATGAGCTTAGCTAAGTTGCCTCTATGAGCTTCATAACAACAGGGATAAACTGACCTACACCTCACAGGCTGGACACACAGGAGGCACTCAGTATAAAGAGGTATCATACCTTAATCTGGCTTTTCGATCTTATATAAAGAGTAAATGGCAGGCATTATGGTAAGGCACAGGCACCAAAAACCGGGATTATACGTTTGCCTCTCTCCTGGTTCTGGAGCTTCCATTCACGCCAAGGTGTCACTGACTTCAAAGACACTAGGAATGGAGTCTCTTCTCTCCTCCAGTCTCATAGGATTGAAGGATTGAAGCTTTAGGAGATAATCTTTTGTGCTTTTATTTCAGGTGGCAGACAAGGGAAAAACTGGGCTGTTACTCAGAGTCAAGGTTCCTGAAGTTCTTCTTCAGATGATAAGGACAAAGTTAAAACATTAAAAACACCAAACATGTGCCGAGTTTGCATCTGTTGTCTCATTTAATATAATAACCCTATAAAAACCAGAATTAAAACCCTCATTTTGTGAATGAAGGGGCTGGGCCTTGAGGATTGGGTAACTGGACCAAGGTCACATAGCTAGTAGGTGATGGATGTGAATCCAAGTTCCTAGGCCCCTCCGCTGGGACCACTAATTGTGATCCTACAGAAAGACGGGCTGCTTGCACCCTCCACTCTGCCTACCTTTAGCACTAGTAATTCAAGGGCCTTTGGACTGGGAGAGCAAGGTCAATGATTTCACTGTAGGAGGGGCCTGCAGAGAGGACATATTTAATACTAGTTCTTACCCCATTCTAAAGACACCAAAAAGGGGTATCTACTCACCAAGCCAACTTTCCAACACTTGAACATCTTGTAAAAAGTATAATAAGACAAAAAAACCATTCCTGGGACTCTAGAATCTTAATTTATACGTGCAATAAATCATCTGCATTTCCTACTTTCTACAGTTTCAGGGTATTAGTGATATAGACCCCCAACTTTCTAAATATAAAGCCTTTAATTGATATTTAAGATGCATTTCAGTTTCTTTCTTTCAACAGAACTCAAAGGGTCTATTTAATAGTAAGGAGATGTCAGTGCTTTATCAAATATGAAGAGGTCAGAGAGGGATGGTGAGATAAAGGCCCCTCCGCTGGGACATTTCTTGGTCATGATGAAGACAGCAGACGGCACCAGTCCCAGTTCCTGTAGAGGCTGTAAAAATACGGAATGCTCACGAATTTTCGCGTCATCCTTGTGCAGGGGCCATGCTAATCTTCTCTGTATTGTTCCAATTTTAGTATGTGCTGCCAAAGTGAGCACGCATTTCAGTTTCTATTCTTGCTCACCTTTGTTCAGTTGAAGGGGTTTGTTTTTTTTTTTAATTTCAGTATATTATGGGGATACAGATGTTTAGGTTACGTATGTTGCCCTTGCCCTCCCCTCCCCCCCCCAAGTCCGAGTTTCAAATATGTCCATCCTTCGAGTGGTGCGCATTGCACTCTTTCTGCATGCATATACCCGTCGTCCCCTCTCCCTCTTCCCCCTCCCCCCTCCCCCCCTGCCCAACATCCAATAGATGTTATTCTTGTATGTGCACTTATGTGTTGATCCGTTAATACCAATTTGATGGTGAGTACATGTGGTGCTTGTCTTTCCATTCTTGGGATACCTCACTTAATAGAATGCATTCCAGCTCTATCCAGGAGTATACAAGAGGTGCTATATCACCATTGTTTCTTAAAGCTGAATAGTACTCCATTATACATATACCACATTTTATTAATCCACTCATGTACTGATGGACACTTGGGTTGTTTCCACATCTTTGCAATTGTGAATTGTGCTGCTATAAACATTTGAGTGCAGGTGTCTTTCTTTTACAGCATCATTTGCTCTTTTGGGTAGATGCCCAGTAATGGGATTGCTGGATCGAATGGTACTTCTACTTGTATCTCTTTAAG
>CAUYSK010051717.1:0-22846 GCA_963575035.1 Avahi laniger | reverse complement strand
CTTGCCAAGAGGATTAATGTGCGTATTGAGCACATTAAGCACTCTAAGAGCCGAGATAGCTTCCTGAAACGTGTGAAGGAAAATGATCAGAAAAAGAAGGAAGCCAAAGAGAAAGGTACCTGGGTTCAACTGAAGCGCCAGGTGAGAACTTGACCTGACGGTTTCTTAATTTAACTTTTTTTTGTTGTTGTTTTTTATGAAGGGGTAGGGGGTTATAAGGAGGGGGCCTCAGTTGCCTGGTGTGTTTTTGTTGAGACAGAGTCTCACTTGCTTCCCTGGGTAGAATGCAGTGGCACCATTGTCGCTGCAACCCTCTGACTCCTGGGCTCTACAACATCCTGCCTCAGCCTCCCTGGTAGCTGGGACTGTAGGCTCATGCACCACAAGGTCTGGCTGGGTTTTTTTTCTTCTGGTGGAGACAGGGTCTCTTGTTCTTGCTAGGCTAATCTCGAACTCCTGGGCTCAAGCAATCCTCCCGCCTTGGCCTCCCAGAGTGCTAGGATTACAGGCATGAGCCACCTTGCGCAGCCCTGACAAAAGTTTTGAAACTGTTGGTCCCTGATATTTCCCCTTGTATGAATTTAAGAATTGAGTATAATTTCATTGGTCTGTGAGCACTTTAAAGTTGAATTTTAATACTTTACATAATTAGTTTATTCCCTTTTTTCTTTTTCCTTTAATAGCCTGCTCCACCCAGAGAAGCACACTTTGTGAGAACAAATGGAAAGGAGCCCGAGCTGCTGGAACCTATTCCCTATGAATTCATGGTGTAATAGGTGTCTCACACTTTGTGAGAAGCAATGGGAAGGAGCCTGAGGTGGAGGATGACCTGTTCCCTGTGAATTCATGGCGTAATAGGTGTAGCACATTTTGTGAGAAGCAAAGGAAAGGGCCTTGAGCTGCTGGAACCTATTCCATATGAATTCATGGCATAGGGGACAAAAGTAATAAAAGCCGCCAGACTCTAAAAATGTTTATCATCATTGTGTAGAAGTGTGGTGGCCCCTTCCCCAAAGAAATATTTAAAGCAAAAAAAAAAAAAATATTAAAGATAGAGAATATTCTTATGTGCTTTTCCCAATGGCCAATATGGTGTTTTGTTCAAAAGGTGCTTAAAAAGTGAGGAAATGAACATAAACCACAGTTGTATTTCATGGATTGGGGATGCCAAATATGATTTGCACTGCCAAATATGATTAGGCTAAAATGAGGGTCCTTCATTCTGGAAAGATAATAATTGAATACTATGACAGAGATCATGGACAATACAGATTGAACATACATAGGCTTTTCTCCATTATAATTTAGGCTAATCCATGAAAAAATTAAAACAGAAAGCTACTTTACATATTGAATAGATAACACATTACGCCAAGGGATGATATAGGCTGAAAAGAGAAGGTTTGAATAAATGTAGAGGCAAGATGTAGAATGGTTATAGGAAGCTGCATGTTTTGAGTATATCTCTAAACTTGAAGGCTAACATCAGCTGCCATCATCTTGGAATCTCTGCAAAGATTGAGCCATACTACTGACTGGTAGGACCCGGGCTTGATAGTAGGGCAGTTGTTATGCTTTCAGGAGTTATAAAGAATATATTGCAGTTTTAATTTTATAATTATTTTGTCTTTGTCTCCAGCACCCTTCATCATCCTTACCTAACAAAACCTCAGTCCTGGTTCATACAACACTTCTCCTGGTCTGTTTGTGCATCACACAGCTGAACACCATTGCAGAAGAGCACACAATAAAGCCAACTGATTTCATGTCAAAGACGTAAGGGTGTGGGTAGGAGGTTAGAAGTGGTGGTGGCAACTTGGAGACACTACTTTCTGATTGTTTCTATTTTCTCTTAGTGAAATAAGGAAGCAAGTTCATCAGCCAGAATGAAGGAGGAGGCGATGGAGATTTGGGCTGACAGGAGACATTCAGGAGAGTGAGGGAGTGAATACACAATGGATGTGATCCCATATTTCCTTAAGCTGCTGTCCCCACTTCTTAATTCCCATTTACAGCAAAACTCCTCAGAAAAAGTTGCCTTTTCTCCCACTGTTAGTTCTGTTTTCAGTTGATCTTGAAATCACTCCAATAAGGTATTCATTCTCAATATTTCTCGGAAATGTCTCTTTGTCAAGGTCACTGGTGATTTACATGTTTCTAAATGTAATGGTCAATTCTTAATCCTTTCTCGACTTCTCAGCAGCATTTGACAGTTGATCATTCCCTCCTCTGTGAAATACTTTCTGTACTTCTCTTCTAGAATACTCTTCTGTTTTATTCCTACTTCATCGACTTCTTGGTCACATTACCGATTCTTCCTCCCGTCTCTGTCCTGGGTGTTGCAGTGTGCAGGCTTTACTCTCTGGATCTCTTCTCCATCCACGATCACTTTCTTGGCGATTTTATCCATGTCTACATGGAGGGCTTCCAAATTTATGTCTCTATTCTAGACCTTCCCCTTGAACTCTAGATGCATATACCTTACTGCTCACTAGATCTCTTCTGAGACATCTAACAGGCTTCTCTAATCAAATTTCTCATCTTTCCTCAGAAAACTAACTCTACTCTTGGTTCTTCCCTATTACTGTAAATGACAACTCTATTCTCTTCATTGCTCAGGCCGAAAAATTTGGAGTCACTTACCTCCTCCTTTCTTTCTCTTTTATTCCGTACTCAACTCTGTCAGCAAATCCTATTGTTTTTACCTTCAAGATATAGTCACCACATGGTGGTTCCTTAGCACCTTGAGTGCTTCCATTTCAGTTCAAGTCACTATCGTCTCTCACTTGGATAACTGTGGTAGCTTTCGAACCAGCATTTCCACCTTTGACCCTGACAGCCTGTTCTCCCAAACAGCAGCCACAGGGATCTTTTGAAAACCTAAATTAGGTCATTTTACTCCTCTGTTCAAATCCTCTACTGATTTTGAAGCAAAAGCCAGTCCTAACAATGGCCTGCAAAGCCCTACATGATCTGATTGTTGGCTTCCTCTGTGATCCATTCTCCTGCTTTCTTCCCTCACTCACTTTACGTTAGCTACCCTGGACTCCTTACTGTTCTTTGGTAGCACCAAGCATGTTTCCTGCCTTAGGACCTCAGGACTTGCTGTCCTCTCTGCACAGAATGGTCTTCCCCTATGTTTCTGCATACTCACTCCTTCATCTCTCTCTCGGGTTTCTGCTCAGATGACACCTTATTAAGGAATTCTCTTGATCACCCTATTTAAAATAGCAACCCTTTCCCATACTCTAGGACTCCTTTCCATATTCTCCACTTACTTAATTTGTCTCTGTACTACTCATTTCCATTTGATACCCTATATTTAAATTACTTGTGCATTATATGTCTCCTTCTGCTAAAATATAATTTTCATTTTTATAAATGGAAAAGTAAGGGAGGCCTTCCTGAGGAAGTAATTCTTGAATAGAAATATTAAACCTGAGGAGGAAAAACTAAATAGGCTGAGAGAAGAGAAGATCCTTCTAGGCAAAAGGAAATACACTTGCAGAGGCTTACTCCTGTGGGAGGAAACAGGATGAGAATGAGGGACTAAAGGCCTTCCTCCCTGTTAAGGGACCCCTGCCTGATGGTTGAAATTATGGCTCAGCTCACCACACCCATGACCAGAAAGTAACTCAGTATTTGTCTCTCTGATCTAAAGTTCAGAGATTCTACAGAAGGACTTTAATATGGCCTGTTGGGTCAATGGACTAACTGGGGCAGAGCAGTACGTCTGGTCTGGCTTGGGTCACTTCCTCACCTCTGGACCAGTCCATGTAGTCAGGGAGGTGTGGTCTATGAAAAGATGACAGCCACCCTCAAACTCCATGTTAGCATGGTGGAAAAGTACATTCCCCCAGATGAAAGTGGCGACACTACACTGATCAAATGCCCACTTTAGTAACCAAGTATGAGAGATTTTTTTGCAGTCCAGGAATCCAGAGGTTGGAGACATAGCCTTCAGGGAAGCAAGGAAGTGATGCCATGCTGGAGCTTTTGGAGAAAAAAAAAACTTTAGAAATGATTTTCTCTATTAGGAAATAGCAAGTAAACTTAAAGAACAGTGATATTTTAGTTTTAAGTTGATTCCTGCTGAGTGTAGTAAATACTGTGTAGACCCAGGGAAAGTCTTTTGCATACAAAGCTATGTAAGTGGGTTCTGATGGAATTGACAAGATGAGATGTGTTCTCACTTGAGGAGAAGTGATTTGATAGAAGCCTGCAAGAGCAGTTGTTAAATCATGTATGGTGACTATGAATTGAACTGGGAGTTGGAATTTTTCAGAGAGAGAGAGAAAGAGAGGTGAGGGGGGAGGGAGTGAGAAAGAAGGTAAGTCATCGAGAAAATGGGAAAATGTTAGCACCATTTTTTGCTTCAAAATTTCAACATCATCTCAGGCTTGGGCTTGGTATGTTTTATTTGCTTCTTTAAATCCATTTCTCTATCATTCTCCAGCTTCGGGGGAGACTGACTTGAGTAAGCTGCATGAGCATCCCTCGTGTTCCACCAGGGGGAGACACCAGCAGGGAGGGAAGAGGCTGAGGCCAGAGTGTTTGGTCCCCAGGTTCCCGCAGGTTCAGCCTAGTCCTGTAGGCCTCTAGGGCAGCCTCTGTGCTCTTCAGGAGTAGGACAGCTTTCTGCTGTCACTAGTCCTGGGATCCTATACTATCCCTGCTTGCTATTTTTGTAAACAATCCCTTTATTGAACTCTGCTCAATTATCCAGTTTGAATATGCCATCCATTTCCTGCTTGGCCCCAGACTGACATAAGGATATAGGGCATACTAAAGGAACAGTTTGGGGAGTTAAAGATGAGGGAGATTACAGATTGTTTTACGGAGTTTGTATAGAGGCACAGAGACAAATCTGAGGAGACTGAGATTCTAATGCAAAATGCCCAGCATAGAACATGCACGCTTACTGAAACTAGACATCTGCAAATAGAAAATAAAGCAGTCTGGGTGTCAAATGGTCCAAATCCATGCTGATGACAAGGATGGAAACATAAATTAGGATATACTTTGCTGAAATTTACAGACCGATGATGGCCTTTCTTCAATTTTATAATCTCCAGCCAGCCAAAAGTTCATAAAAAGGTGATGATGATAACTCACTTTTTCTATTTCCTTGGCATCTATACCCTCCAGCCCAAATATCTCCTTCATTGTTAAATTTATTTAGCATGTTCTGTGATTCTTCCATGATATTTATTTGTAAAATAGCTTTAACAAATGGGCCACCATCAGTTCACCTGTGTCAGGAAATAGCTCTAAAAAGGAAGACATCTGTGGAGGATAAATGAGAGACCACTTATGCAGCCAGAGGAATCCAAAATAAACAGAAGGGGGAAAAAAATAAACCTGAGATGTTGCGGAATTTAAGAATCAATTTATATACCAACTCTACAATGATAGAGGAATCTTTGGAACAAAAAATGGCATTTGCCTGTGATGGAGAGAGCAGGCACCTCAAGGAATCAGCACAGTCTTAAAAGTGTGGTGTAGTTTTATTAAACATGTGTGCATTGATTTTGCAGCTGTATTTACAAGTATGTGCAATGCTCATGGATTGAAGATAACAAATTATTGTAATGTCTTAACTTGGTGCAGCACTCAACAAAGAACTTTGCCTATTGAAAATGCAACCATTAGTTGAATGAATGAATAAAAATTAGCCTACTGGAAAATGAGCATGTACCGTCAGAGTATTAATAAATTAACACTTTTATACTCAGTGTAATGTTTTCTTTCTTTGATTGTTTTGATTGGGCATTATTAATTGACAATAGCCTATAAAGAGATATGTTGAGCATGTTTATTTTACTAAAAATTGGTAGGATTTCCAACACTTTTTGGATCTATCCTTATAGGAGTTACAGATAAATTTATAAATTTTTAATCATTAATATACAACCATTGGGACTTGTGCATATAAATATACAAACCAGATGCTCAAGTTTTAAAGTTACTGCTTATTTCCTATTTGGATCCTGAATTTTCTTGGCCACTCTAAGCTAAGCAAAAGTATAGATGACAGAGCAGTGAAAATCCAACGCCTCTATTGGATGGATGAACAAGTACAAGATGTAGCCTCAGATGGAGGATATCTAACATCATCTTCATGTATTTATGAATTTGCATATTAAAAATTTCCATTTTAAGTTGAATTATTAGGATTTTACCAATGCCTCTATAGTTGCTTTAAAAGCCGATTTTGTGCTATCTGTGGTTATTGGGTGAGAGGAAAAAATGAGAAAACGCATTTCAGGAAATATGATAAATTCATGTATAACTTTAGGCTTGAGATGAAAAACTGGGCTCCTATAGAATTTTTTATGAATTATAATAAAAGTCTGCAATCTGATACCTCACACATCTCCATTAACCTCTGACATTGAATTTGTTCTATTCTCATTGTTTTTTCATTGATACAAGTGTTTGCTGAGGAATTAAGGTGCTTTCCTTCACAAATGTTTCATTTGATTTACAGCATTTTGGGCTGCGATATTTCTGGTTAGAATACTTTACTGTTAAAGTCTTTTTAAAAAAATTAGTTGAATTCCCATAGGAGAATATGCATCAGTTCTATGTTAAGCTCTTTGTTCAAACTTATTATTTCAGCCTCCAAAATGTGTTTTCACTAACCCAGTAGTGTGATAAATGCAAGAAGTGTGTGCATAGCTTAAAACACTTGGAAATACTTCTATTATGTGCTTTTACACCGGGAAGTTTACTTTCTTGGTAAAGATATTTCTATTCCATACTCCATTGTCCCATGGGTTTCTGAGAGGTGAGCATGAACTCCATGGAAATTCTATTTTTGCACTTAAAAACTGAAGTTACATGGCAGACAGCTTTTTACTCTTGTCTAGTTAGAGGAGTTCTCAAACTTTCTCCCTTTTTGAGTGCATGAACATCAGTTTCACTTATTTTCCTTTGAATATTTATGTACACTTCCTTAAAGCTCATAAACCTTCCAGTTATGTGTCATATTTATCCTGGGTTTTCCATGACCTTTCATTCTGCTTCTTGACCTTCCTAACCATTTCCTTTCCTTAAGCACTTATTGGTTGTGAACTTTCAAAATATAGCAGCATTACCAAGACAGCCTACATCACTAAGACAGTCTACCCCTTTTTATGTTCTGTATCTGCTCTTCCCAATATGGTACTCAGCAGCCATTTGTCACTGTAGAGTACTTGTAGTGGGGTTTGTCCAAATTGAGATGTGCTCTAAGTGTAAAACACACACTGGATTTCTAAGACTTAATAGAAATAAAAAGGATGTAAAATAGCTTATCAATAGTTTTATATTGAATACATGTTGAAATGATAATATTGGGGCTTATTGTCTCAAAATGTTAAGGAATTAAAAAGCATTATTAAAAATTTTCATTTCTTTAAGTGAGACTACTAGAAAGTGTGGCTCATATTATGTTTTCTTAGACGACAGTGCTCAGTATCAATCTTTCTCAAACCTAGTTACCCATCAGAAGGATGTGGGAAACAAAACAAAACAAAATACCCCACAGTTTCCTGGTCCCTATTCCAGACCTACTAAATTAGAATCCTGGATATGAGTCTTAGGAATCTGTATTTTTGGAAACTCTCCAGATGAATTTGAGGCAGTCAGTTAGTAGAACAACACTGGAAAACTTCTACTCTGTCTGATCTTTTTTCACCACTTCATGGCAACAGTTTTGGTCCTGGATTCCATATGCTACAGGAAGTACTCTTTTATGTGACTCCATTTGGTTGTGGGTAAATTACAAAAAAACAAGCTCTTACCTGCTTGCTAAAGTCATTTATTTCCCTTAAGGTATTTAAATTTATTTTCATACCACTTTATTTTTTGATTGACAAATAAACATTGTGTATATTTATGGTATACAATATGATGTTTTGGTATTTGTATATCTTATAGGATGGCTACATCAAGCTAACTAACATAGGTAATACTTTGCTTTTTTTTTTGTGGTAAGAACACTTAAAATCTATCTCAGCATTTTCAAGTGTATGATACATTGTTAAACTGTAGTCACCACGATGTACAGTAGATCTTTTGAACTTTTGAAATTTTGTGTCTAACTGAAATTTTATGTCCTTTGACCAACATTTCCCTGTTTAAATTCAGAATTCTTTAAGAAGGGGCTTAATGACTAAGGTATTTGCGTAATGCTGTGGAAACTGTCTTATCTAATTCAGCTGGGACCAGCAACGGTCACTTACCTTTTAAAACTCCGTTTAGAGGATGGGGGGATGAGGATTCATATATCAAACATTTTATTTTAATTTAAAAAATATGTACAGACATTCCATTGTCAATCTTTTGACATAGGGCTAGCATTTTTTTGACATACTAGTTTGCTAATTGGAGCTCTGTGATATCTTTCTTCGTAAGCAACACCTAAAATGTACCTTTTACAATTTTCACTTCCAGTTTCTTTAAAATGTAGAAAGATCTTAAAGTATTGTGAAGGAAAGCTAGTGTAGCACTCTCTAGATTATTGTTATTTTTTTCTAACTTTCTATAATTTTGTCATTTGATTTGGCAGAAATTATTTTTCTACTTATATATTCAAAGTACTTAACTTAGTTTTCATGGAGATAATTTTTTGGTTTTGCTTTTATATTTTGTAAGTTTACATCTTAGCTAGTAAAGTACAAATGTTTGATAACAGTTACAATCATCGTAAACAGTTTTGGGAATAAATTTATTTGACTTTTCTTAAGCATAAAACTCAACTGGCAGGAGCAACATTGTACAGGCCTTCTAAGATGTAGTCTGTTGTTGAGAACACTTAGAATGTCCTGAGCTTGAGTCTACGTGTTTAACAGAAGGAATAGATGGCATGGGGAAGTAATCTGGCAAATCAGTTCATTGAAGGTCATTAAGAGAAACTCTACAATAAAAAATAATAATGTAATGACAGCAACTAATATTTATTGAACACTTACTATGGGCCAAACATAGTCACTTTGTATGTAATATCTCACATTGCACTCTGATGCATGGTTTATAATTGGCTTCATTTTACACATGAAGAAATAAAGGTTTCCAGAGGTTAAGTCACTTAAGGTCACCCAACTTTAAGTTTGGAGATAAACTTCAGACCCAGGCCAGACAGATCCAAGAATCTTTGGAGATAAAATTCAGACCCAGGCCAGACAGATCCAAGAATCCAGGATCAGCTTTTAGCTTCAAAAGCCTAACCTTGAGGAGAGGGTTCATGTTGTCCCTTGCTGGAGATCTCACTTGGCCTGACATTGATCTATGTATGGGGCTGGGTCAAGGGCACAGACTCTGCAAAGCAAGCAATCACCATAACAAATAACTTGCATGTGTGTCCTAGATCAGCGAACAACTCTATCAGCCCTCTTAGATTATGATGAACATCATGTAATTAATATATTTAATGTCTTAATCCAATCAATAGATTGGTTGTTTTGAAGCAAACTTTGCTGAGAATATTATTTGAGCTCGAACACAGCCTTCAAAGAGATAAATAAATTCTTGTCCTCATTTCTGGACACTCTATCCTGGGATTCCCGAAACCAGGTATTTATCATGCTGTCTCCTTTGTGGTGCTTTTCCTTGGCGTGATGAATGTGGCTTCCTGGCAGGGCTGTTTTACACCAGCCTTGAGGCAGAGTCCTTTTAGCTCAAAGAAAAATAAATTGGCTTCAGAAAGAAAAAACCTGCTGTCAACCTTTTAATCCCTCCTTTTCCATCTTCTTTTTCCTGGTACCATGCTTACTTCAGTCTTCAGGGATCCATTGTTCATTTCTTGAAGAGCATCAGATGACCCAAATGTGCACTCTGAGTGCCTTTTATATGCTTTGTCACACCCATATTTGTATATGATAATTAATCACCCACGGATCAATCACTTAAAATACTGCCCCAAGCTATCTCTGCCTCTCTCACAACTTTCCTCCTGCAAGAAAACTGCAGAGGTAGCTTTGCCTAGGTGTCATTTGGTAATAAAATATTTTTTCAAAGAAGTTTTTCAGTGAGCTACAAAGCACTTATAGCGATTTATACCTATTTTCTTGTCTTTGCAAGTGAATAATGGCATTTACTTTCTTTGAAGTATAATTATGTCCAAAGAGGTTATTCTGTTGATTTGGTGGATATAGATTTTCTGAGACTTTACTTTTAAGCCTTCCACATTTGAAATTTTTTTTTATAGTGATAATTTTGATCTGAGTGTTAAAACAATCAAGCTGTATAGCTTCTCTTTTACACTGGTAAGAACAATCAGAATTATTCTGTGAAGTTTTCAGTGCATAGACTTGTTGCCAAGGAAGTGAGCAACTTTGTGAGAGCCTTAAACTCAGTAAGACTTAGACTGGCTATGCGATGTCACTTGAAATTAAAGACTTCTGGCTGCCAGAAAATAAGCAGTTGCCACTAGTAAGTCCAAAGGAAACAGGAATGCTGAAATTTCTTTCTGTGAGGCCTGTCTCTGGGTGTCTGTGAGACAGTATTAAATGTGTTTCATTTAATGTCAAGAATGTTAGCTTCGTGGTTAAATCAGCTTTGTAGTGAGAAGAGATTCTCTTGTTTTTTTTGCAGAAGATATGCATTTTAGGATTGGAAATCAAATTGAATATCAAGAAGATTGACATACCTTTACAGATGGACAAACTAATTATTTTCAAAGGGCACTGGAATTTGAATAATGGCTCACATGTACCTTGTAAAATAAATATTGCTTTTGTAGTATGCCAGTGGTTCTCAAACTGTGGTCCCTGTATCAGAAGCATCAGTGTAGTTTTATGTGTCAACTTGACTGAGCCATGGAGCATATAGATATAGATACAGATATCCTATTGGTTCAGTTTCTCTGGAGAATCCTAATACACTAATATAATGAGCTTCATCTTAGAAAGGTAAATTCTCAAGTACCTCAGTCTTAAAAACTTGAGGAGTGGGATTCAGTAATCTGAGTTCTAACAATCCGTTTAGTCAATTCTGCATACTAATGTTTGAGAACCCCTGCCATACATAATTATTTTAGTTGGAAGGAAATTTTGACATTATCTCTTCAACTCCATCATCTAATATATGAAGATTTGAGGCTCAGAAGAGTAATGTGACCTATCTAAGGTATGAGTTGTTGCAAGTTGCAAGGAATAAAATCACATAATAATAATTTATAACAAGAATTTGTAAGGTGTCACTGATACCAAGTCTTAGACGCCATCGTTATGTGGACTCAGGTGTCTTTCTTTCATTGTTTCTGTTATTTCTAATACTTCCGATTAATAACTTCTTCTCTCCTTCTACCTCATGGCTTCTGCTTTTTTACATCTTTTATTGCCTCATTGTTTTTGCTTAATGCCTTTTCTCTCCATGGGTTGTTTTATTTTGTCGTGTTTTTCAGTTTCAGCATCAGTCCATAGCCCATACCCCACTCTTTGTATTACTGTTTATGGTCACTAGGAGAGGATCTGGCATGAAATACGGAGTTCCTGTATTAGGCAGAACTCCGATGGCAGACCTCATTCATTCATTCATTTATTCACTCCACAGCTATTTATTAAGACTTTGTGTCTTTCATTATTCTAGACTTTGGAGACACAGTGAGGAAGTTAGACAAAATATTCAGGTATCTATGGCTCTTAAATCCTAGTTGTAGCCATAAACAGAAAATAGTCAAAAAGTAAATATTTATAGATCCACAATCTCTTATCTGTGATTCTGAAATTCAAAAAGCTCTTCAAACTAAAAGATATTTCCTAACTCATTTGGCAGCAAAACCTGACCTGGTTTGAACTCATCAGGCAGCAAAACCTGACCTGAAGAAAAGTGAAGCTATTTGTAGTCTTTATTTATTGTTCTTAGTAGGAATATCCATGTACTACATTGAAGAAGTATTAATGTTTGATCATGAAGAGCTGTCACTGACCCTAATGGGAATATGCCATAAAGCCTTTATAAAAATTCCTAAAAATAAAATTCTGAAACACAACTAGTTCTAAGGATTTTGGATATGGGATGTAGACCTATTATAAAATGTCAGGGAGTGCTAACTGCTATGAACAAAAATTAGTCAAGGAGTTAGAGAAAAATGGAAAATGCTATATAGATCCTAAAAGTGAATTTTATGATTCTTTTCAGCATGCATTCAACTCTAGTAGCAGTCTCTAGTGTGGGGAAATAAAATCACTGGTAGAAGACAGAGGGACTTTTACAAAAAAAAAACAAAAACAAAAACAAAAAAGCCCTTGAAGTTAAAGTTTTCTAATCAATTTCCACCAAGTAATTCCTTAAATATAGTGGAAAATGGTATTAAAACTGTAGCCTGATATAGTAGGATGTTAATGCCTTTAAAGTATGTAAAATCCAAGGAGATGGACTTAAATAGAGGGAGTTTATGTCCTTATATAATAATGACATAAATATATGTTTAAATAATTGATGACTAGGTAGATTAATTAGTGACTTAAAGAAGAGAGTCTGAGGAGCAAGGGAATCTGAATTATCCCTCTGTGTGTGTGGTCCAACCTAAGCACATTTACGACCATTTTTTTTTTACATGCAAAAAATGGCATATGGAAATCTTCTGTGAAATGTTAGTGATAGCATAAGCCTTGCCAACTTCAAATTCTGGTGCCACTGTTTATGTTTAAAAATTTTCTCATGTACTTCATGTAATATAGTCTTCACCTGTTAAAAAACATTGTTACTAAGCTATTATTAACATGTTTAATATTGTAAGTGGTGTCTGACTCTATTGCCTTATTATATATCTATTGCCTTATATATATCTTAAGTGCACGATTTATAACAACATTTAATGTGCACTAAACTGTCATAAGCTCAGGATAAACTTAGTGAATATTAAAGGATGGCTATACATCTTTGTCATGTGCTAAATTTAAACCTTTAACTGATTTCTGTCTTTTTGATCCTTAAAATTCTAAATAAAAAGTTATGTTTGGCAAATAATCATGCATTGATACTTTGATGTGTTGGGTGAAAAGTTAAGAATCTTTTTATCATCCCCCTTGGCATATGATCGCATAGTTCCTGCCTTATGCTCAAGGTAACACTTGGTTGCCTCTATTTCTTTTACCATTCCACTTTTGCTCTGTCTAGAGTAAAATATCATAATAACAAAACTGTCTGGCTGTGTTTTCTGAAGCTGTGCAAACTAGTTTACTCCTTCAATCTTTGACATATACTGTCATATTCTACCCTCATCTTTTCTTTCCCAAGTTGTCACAGAAATGAGTTTTTGCAACTTTTCTTCATAGCTCATGGTTTCTAAACCAATTTTCCTCCACTGGACATTGTCTCATTTTGTATTGTACATTAAAAATATAATACATGCAGCCACAACAATCTAGCAGTGCTATAACCAATAGAGAACATAATGATACTAAAAGTTTTCCTAAATCAGGAACCATGCTGTTTTTTGCAATCCTGTCATATATTTTCATGTTTATTTTTCTAGAGCTGTTAACAGTTTTTGTCACTTTTGTGGCTACTCTGTACCTTAGCTTTTTACCTCCTGTCCTACAGATCCATGGTTGGTTGCATGATATGCAGAAACCAGCCAATTTACTACAAGTAAGTTGGTAGATTGATGTGGAAACTACATGCAGGAATGGATCAAGATAATTAGGTTACATTAATTGGAATTTTAAAAGCAAAATTTTCATTGTTTTAAATTTTGAGATGGCAACCTAATTGTTAGCCGTACTGTTAACAATATTCTCATTACTTTGCATCCTACATTTATTGATTTTAGAAAATTTCAGTGGAAATTTATGTTCACAATATCGAGCCCTGAATCAACAAGTAATAGCTTCAAGTAGTGTTGATGCATATGAAGTTTTCTGAGACAAAGAAAGAGCACCACATCTTGAAACTTGTTTTATAGAGTTGACCATAAGGAGGATGTTAAAGGTTTTTAGTTAAAAAGAAAAAAAAAATCTTATGTGGTTAGAAGAATGGGTTACAGTGTTGATTACAGATCTTCACTGCAGACCTTCAGCTTATGAGGTTAGAGGAGTGATTTATAAAGTTGACTATAGGTCAGATTGTCTTTGTGAAAGCTGTGCTTTCAACACCATGGGATTAAAAGGAAAAACCAAAAGGAAAAACACTATATTAAAAACAACCCCTCCTGGCGGCTCCTATGCTCAAGTCCCACTCTCTTTCCCCAATATCCTGGTTCATAAACCAGCGTAAAATTGATGCTGGTGACTGATTGTCTTTGCCACCATGTGTCGGCTTCCTTCCTTACCAGTCTAGTTTTCCCCAGTCTGTCTGTGCTCATTACTTATACTCACTCTGTTTCTATCAGGATTATTAAACTGGTTGGGTCCACTTTGTGATCTGTTGAAAGGAAACTCATAGCTACAGGCAAAGACAATGGAGGAAATTTCACTTTCTGGTTTTAGCACCATATTGCTAAGGGAGTTAGTTATATTGTATCGTGAAAAATTGATTGGTTACCCAATTTCTAAGACCTCACTTGTGGATATAACCCTTATGAAAGCAAGAATGAAAGCAAGAATCCAAGGAAGCCATCCTAAACTCCCCAAAGGGAGTTTTCAAGATAGTAAACTTTTAAATGTATTATGTATCTTTTAAATGTTATAATTGATGTCTGACCATAGAGAGTGAAGTGGCCAAAACACAAATAAAAATGTACAAAATAATCTGAAAAACTGCCATCTAAGTATCTACCCTGGATGTGGCAATAATGTATATGGAATATTTTTTCATAAATTAATTAGGTGTTTACATTTTAAATTTGTCTTACTGTTTATCTTTTATTCCAATCTCTTCCCTCTGTCTAGGATTTTCAAATTGACAAAAACTTAATTGCACCTCTATCTAACACGAGTAACTTAGAAATTAGAAATTCCAATTCATCTGATGTCTTGATAATAGAACCAAGTTACCAACATAAATGTGTGGTATTATTTTCCATAAAGATTGTTCTCTTGGGAACACCTACTGACAATGATAAACTGCCCAGATTTTAGTCTTATGGTGGGTATTATAATCAGACTTTGAGGAGGCAAGTCTTTAATAAATGTAAAATATTTCTTTGGAGAAGTCTAATTATTGACAAATTATGAACGTCTTCAAGTGTGCCCCACTGCACATGCAGACTGTAGTTTCACTAAACTTGCCTAATGATCTTGCAAACTGAAAGAACAAAAGTTGAGTGGTTTATCAATGTCAACAAGCCCCTAGCTGGATGTAATTTGAGTTGCATAAGCACTCCTTGAATGTATATATGTTTTTCATTGTAATAATTTGCCTTTTAGAAGGCATATCTATATTAAATCTACACCAGGGACATCCTGAGATGCAGACTCTGGATGGTAGAAGACGTCATAGGAAAGGGCAAGCACCAGGCAGCTAAGGTGGTGTTTGATCCTTGCTGACTGTCCCTCCAAACAGTTTTGGTTTTGCGGGTTCACTGGGTAATGGAGGGAAAGTTTTTTATTTAGACCAAAGATAGAAAATTTGTGCCAGTTCAAACAAGGGCTAAATTTCAGTTAATCTTTGCTCTACGTATGAAAAAGTAACTGATTAAAAACCATGAACAGGATTATAACAGAAATGTGTACTTTAGAATCAGACTAAAAAACTTGTAGCCATCTAAGTGAACTTTTCCAGATTGTCACTATACAGTACTACTCACAAGGCTTCCTGAGTCTTTCAGCCACTTAGATTATTCACTTGGAACTCTACACTTTCACTCTTCCCAGTTCTTAAAGCACCATAACCCATTCTTAAAAACAAAATTTCTATAATTTTTTTGTTTGTTTGTTTGAGACAGAGTCTCACTCTGTTGCCTGGGCTAGAGTGCCATGGTGTCAGCCTAGCTCACAACAACCTCAAACTCCTGGGCTCAAGTGATCCTCCTGCCTCAGCCTCCCAGGTAGCTGGGACTATAGGCACGCGCCACCGTGCCCAGCTAATTTTTTCTATTTTTAGTTGTTTTGGCTAATTTCTTTCTATTTATAGTAGAGACAGGGTCTCGCTCTTGCTCAGGCTGGTCTCAAACTCCTGAGCTTAAGCAATCCTCCCGCCTCGGCCTCCCAGAGTGCTAGGATTACAGGCGTGAGCCGCTGCGCCTGTCCGGGACTTCTGTAATTTTGATATTTGCTTATATCAGTTTAGTGCATCAATTTCAGTTATTCAAGTTCTCTATTTAGATCAGCTGCGCTCCCTTCCATCACTGAATTAAACCACAGTTCTGGGTGGCACAGGCACCAAAGCTTGGTGGGAACAAATGGTAAGGGATGAGGATGGGCACCCCTTGGTGTGTGAGGGAGGTTCAGAAATGGGCTGGGTGTAAGTTAATAGGCTCTCAGGTCAAGGTGAAATTAGGGAAGTGAATCCTAACCTTTTTTTCTTTTTTCTTTCTTTCTTTTTTTTTTTCTGAAGCAGAGTCTCACTTTGTTGCCCTGGCTAGAGTGAGTGCCGTGGCGTCAGCCTAGCTCACAGCAACCTCAGACTCCTGGG
Organism: Avahi laniger; assembly: GCA_963575035.1. Taxonomy (NCBI): domain Eukaryota; kingdom Metazoa; phylum Chordata; class Mammalia; order Primates; family Indriidae; genus Avahi; species Avahi laniger. The sequence continues at coordinate 6,343 of CAUYSK010051717.1, read as the reverse complement.
CTCAAGCAATCCTCCTGCCTCAGCCTCCCGAGTAGCTGGGACCACAGGCATGAGCCACCATGCCCGGCCAATTTTTTTTTCTATATATTTTTAGCTGTCCAATTAATTTTCTATTTTTGGTAGAGACGGGGTCTCGTTCTTGCTCAGGCTGGTCTCAAACTCCTGAGCTCAAACAATCCACCCGCCTCGGCCTCCCAGAGTGATAGGATTACAGGCGTGAGCCACCGCGCCCGGCCTGAATCCTAACCTTTATTCCTCAAATTTCCCCTCTCTCTAGTTGTTTCCTTACCCGAGGAGAAGGCTAATGATAAGAGATCCAGTCCAAGCAGGGACAAGATACATGCAGTCCAGGCATGGAAAACAATGGAAAATCTCCTAGGATTAGGATAGGAGCTGTCCAGGATTAAGGAGAGGAAAGTAGTCAGAGTGTCAGAGGCAGAGCTGAATCCATCAAGCAGTTTCCTAAAGAAATTTTAGGAAACTGAGGCAAATAAAGAGAACAGGGGTTAATCCCAAAGATTTACAGCTTAGCTAACAAAGTGGGGTGTTTGGATGGAAAAGGAAAGAATGTGGCTTCCTGGGGTAGCTGGAATAATGTGCAATGACTTATAAACATCAAAACTTCTGATTTTGGCCCATGAGTAGTACCTCCACTTCCCCATCCCCTTGCATCCCTGGAGATACACCAGAGGGTTATTCTGGGCTGATTTCTGGATTTCTTCCTTGAGCTCGATGCCAGATGCTGATTTTTATTAACAGAATTCCAGTAAATAAATATTGTTAGATTTCCCCAAATATCTGAATACTTTTTAAGTAGCAAGGGGTCACTAAGAGAAAGGTTTTAGACCGATTACAAATTAAATAGTACTCGCCAAGTATTAGGTCCCTGAGCAGCACTGGACTGTGCTGTGTGCTGAGTGTGGGCAGTTCAACCACAAATTAATGCAGAATATAATCAATGTCAAAAGGGATTGGTTCCAAGGATGAGTATTATGGGAATTCAGAAAACAGAGAGAATTGCATGGACTTGAATGGTTAAGGGGCCATTATGGGAGAGATGTCACTCACTGGACCTTCTTCAGAGATAAGAAATAAGTATTCAGAGAGAAGCTTTTGTGTTCCCTAATGTTGAAACTGCCCATTACAAATTAATAAAGGGATGCAAGGTGAGAACTGTGGTAAAGGCCTAAAACCCTGCAAAGGCACAGGCATAGCTAAAAATATTAATAATAATGAGCCACTGGCCCCATGTTTGCTTCTCTATAGTTGCTGCTGTGGAGTAAAATAGCTGGTGATCATAAAGATTCTTAACTTTCCCCAAATATAACATCACCCTTGTGAAACCTAAGGCTAGTTTTTGAGATATCTTCCAGGCTCTGCACTGTGGTGGAATGGATGACCCACCCAGACAGTGGCCCATACTGAGAAACTGACTCTGATGGTACTGCGACCCCCACTCAAGAACCGAAAAGAAAGCAAAGAAGACAATTTCTACACCCCTGTGGTTCTGCCCCAAACCCACCCAAGTAGCAGACTCAATTGTCTAACCTTTTGCCCAGCAAACTGTCTTTAAAAACCCTTTCTCCCAAAATTTTTGAAGAGATGGGTGTTAAATGATGTTGAAAGGATTGTAACATGGTTGACTGTGGTCAAATGGAAAACTTTCTGGACTGCATCTAATTCTGTTCTGTGATTGGAAGGTTCCTGAGTACCCTAGGTAGGCAATAAGGGGCAAATCAGACGAAGGGAGCCTTAAAGTGTTTCTTCAGTACAGGATGGCACATAAAGACTTTCCCAAAACCTCACTTTGACATACACTGCCCCACCATCTTCATGATGACCTTGTATTTCTCAGTCCTGGAGCCATAGGTTGAAGTACAGTATAAAGAGTAATATTACTTATCCCCTTAATATCTTTTGGCTAGAAATAAAAATTATCTCAGGTATTTTAGAGCAAATGTATGTAATGAGAGTGTTAATGTATAACAATTTATATATCAAGCCCAATACATTTATTAGTTATCCTTACATGTGTTTTGAAAGTTCCGATGTTGGAATGGATAAACAATTGACCAAAGGCTGAACACTAGCGTGAAAATTGAGCAGTGTTGAATATAACCAGAGGACGTGAGTTACGAAAGACTAAAGAAAAGATGGTTCAGAAACATTAATACATAGAAGTAATTAGAAAAATGGGATCAAACCCAGAAGAGAGGATGGTAAAACAGGAATGTCTGACTAAGGAATCAGAGTATCAGAAAGCTTCGGTTGTCATCCTGAACTTGAGAACTAAGCTTGCTCCCTAAAGGTTATACCGGTCGGTACATGGCTGAAACTGTCCCAAATCTGAAGAAATAGTGGACCTTGATTATAACAAAATTCTTGATAAAAATCTTTCAGGATAAATTTGTAGATGAAATAAAGATCACAGGCCATGATATTTTTAAAAGAACTATGCTATTGCCTGACATACATAATGTAGGCACTGAAATTGAAAGAATGAGAAGCGATCTACGGAATACCACATTAAATGAATTTGTAGCTGGCTGAAAATATGTTTATCAATCAATGCTTTACTGTCATTTCTGTTGAGAGCTATTTGAGGGCAGAGACCATTCCTTATCTTTGCATCCCTGGGCTGAGCAAGGAGCATCAATATGCAATAAATATTTGCAGGTTGGCTGAACTTGGAGGGAGATACCCAGTGGCTTAACTCAGAATTCAGATGTTTAACATTTTTATCTGTGATTTGAATGAATACCTAAGAGGTTTAAGCAAATTAAATGTGTGGATGACACAAAGCTTATAGGATAAGATGCTTTAAATACTTGATTGATCAATAGAGCACCATCACTCTTCTTAAATATAGCAGTCAATGGGAACTGAAGCAGCAAGATTAATTGAGCATTTATATGAAGCCAGCACTATTAGAAATAACTAGATGCATAGGTAAATTTAGGGAAAACCAAGTTGCCAGCCCTCAACATCATTACTTTATTTCCCCCCTCTCAATGCCTTATAAATAAGTAATAAAAATTTAAAATGTAGGCTGAGTACTCATAAACATGTAATATATTTAATTAACTCTGATTTAAAATTTCAAGTGAATTTGAACAAACATTGAGAAACATTTTGAAGCTCTAATAGAAAAGCACAATAGGAGCAGTTTCATTGCAGTGCCCCAAAAATAATTTTGCAAAAAAATAAATATTTGTTACGTGGCCACTAAACAAAATGTGTTGAGTGATTATCTAATTTCAAAATTGATTATTTTTCAATTATTATAAAAATTGTAGTATTAATAGGTTTTGAAATAGATCCTTTGCTGGACCAAAATTTGGACCAAATTAGGACACAGGGACCCTTTGGCACATGCTAAGCTAGGATGGGGCCATGAAAACTGAGAGACCTCACCTAGCAGTTCTACTTTCTAAGCAAGAGGGTCGTGGGGGACCTCTGCCCCTGGAGGACAGTGCGGACAAGGACAAAGATGCGGGGCCAGGTTGCTAGCAACCTTTCAGCAGGGGGTGCCCGTTTCACAATGGTAAAGATGATGGCCTCAGCTTCCTTTTTTTTGGTTCAAAAGGTTTATTTCCTTCCATTTCCCACAAAAATAAAAAGACCTATTCAGAAGTAAATTTCCATATTAGAAATGGAAATTTCTGACATGCAGAAAAGTGCAGAGAGTCAGATTTCTGACTATGTAATTTTACCCTCTATTTTCAGTGAGAAATTTAGAATTTTCTTCTCCAAACTCATAATTTTTGTAGTACATCTCAACATGACAGCAACATGAAGGAATAAAAAATTCGAGGGAAGAAAAATTTAAACATCATTTTCAAAGAATAAGAATCGCCACGGAATAAGTAGTTCTGAGGAGTTCAGAAAAATAGTCCAGTGACTCGCAATTTGCCAGATCATTTGCCAAGATGTTGACATGGGAGTTCCCTGAAAACTTTGTCTTAAGTTACCCAAAATTTCACTGAGGAAATTGCTAAAAGAATAAACAATCAGTTCAATTGCATACAGTGAAGAATAAGGTCTATATCCAATGTGCGTATTCTCTGTTTATAGCTAGGAAGAATTTAAATTACTTTCCTAGCATTCCTTTTTTCTTTTCAAGTATAAACTAAGTCAAAAATTAAGTAAAAATTGATGATCTAGCAATGTTTCTCTGGCTGCCATACAGTATGGGCAATGAGTTCTAGACTCCAATTTATTGGTTTGTCAGAAAGTTTGGTTATTTTCATCAATTTAGCTTTACATTTAACATTCCTCTGCTTAATTGAAACCATGCGGACACATTTGGTTAGCATCCACATTCCTACAAAAGTAGAAAGGGCACTTTGTTTCAAATTCTGCACAGTTTACCAGTAAGTTACATTTTTCTTGCAGTAACAATTAAACACAGGGTTTGCACTTAATAGCTAGTCCTTCCTAATCCCTATTATCAATGGGTACAACTCAGTTTTGACAAATAGCCAGTCAGCTGGTGGGGGAAAGAGCATTATCCATAACTTTGTTTTAATAATTGAATAAATGGTTTTCCGGGGACTAATCCCAGGGTTTTAAAACATGGCCTTTGGAAAATTATGACCATTTTAGAAGCTCATTTAACCCCCTTTCTCTGTTTCTTGCCCCCCTGGGATCCTACATCTAAGTGCTGGCAAAAGGCTAAGATCTGAGGGGTGAACTAGTAAGTGCTACCATTGATTACTGTCTCTTCTTCTTTCTTTCTTTTTCAATCCCATAGTGGAAAATGATTCTGGATGGGTTTATGAAGTGAGGTTAGTGAGAAGCAGGTTTCTAGGATTTGTACTTTCTCTGCTTTGGCAAAGTAGCTCCCAATAAGCCAAAGATACAACAGCAGGATCACTTCTATAGCTAAAATACAATATTCTGAGGTTGATTAAGTCATTGAAAAAAAAAAAAAAAGACATCCAATCCCCTTTTCCTGTTAGAAAATACTCAAAGAATAAGGTGGAAACATGAGAGGTAGGAATGATCAACAGGAGGAGTAAAAATGACCCGTAATGGACAATGACAGGGTGGGTCATCGCGGTCATTCCACACTGTCTGTAGAAGTCAGAATTGTTCTCTGATATGCACAAATAGGTCCACTGTTGGAGACACACAGTGCTGATTCGTAGGCGAGTATTTACTGAGCACTTACTCTATGCTACTCCCCTAGATGCCACTGCTGCACTCTGCCACCTTTGTAGCCACAGGGAGATGAACAAGGCAGGTGAGGCCTTGCTTTCCTCTACCTACATTCCAGTCACCTTATCTGCTTCCCCTGCGTCCTTCGGTGCTGGCATGGCCAAGCACGGAGGCCAGAGCATGGTTACTATGTACGTCCTGTCAAAGGCTGGAGCAGGGAAGCCACACCAGCCGTGAAGGCCTGAGTGACTGAGTAGGTACAAAGAGAACCAGATGTCAAGTAGTGAGGGGAGAAATCAGGAAAAGTGCTAAGGGCCAGAGTGAGCATAGATGGCAAGGCCACCAAGTTAATGGCTCATACCGGAGAGCTCATCGGGCCCTCCTGCCTTTGGCTTGCCCTCTTGCCTTTGCAAAAAAAGAGATCTTCCAGTGGGTAAATATGATCCTGTCACCCCATTCCTAAAGCACTTTCAGGGACTTCCCATTCATTACCCTGAAGGTAAAATTAGAAACGTGGCCTTTCCCCCCTCTTGCAGACTTCTACCCCACACTCAGTACTCCAGCCATTCTGAACATTTCTCCCATAACTCAGTGCCTTTGCCCATGCTCTTCCCTCTGAGAAGAATAATCTCCTCCTCCATCCAGCTCTCGCACTCCCTGCCTAAAGTTGATAGAATGGCAGGTCTTGGTTAAATCTTCCTTCTTCCAGATGACCTTTTGTGACCCTCTAAATCAGAGCTTCTCAGAGGGCAGGCCTGTAGCGCTTGTTTAAAATATTTCTGGAACGCATTCTACTAAGTGAAGTATCCCAAGAATGGAAAGACAAGCACCACATGTACTCACCATCAAATTGGTATTAACTGATCAACACACAAGTGCACATATAAGAATAACATCTACTGGATGTGGGGCGGGGGGGAGGGGGAGGAGGGGGAGGGGACGGGTATATGCAAACACGAAGAGTGCAATGCGCACCATCCGAAGGATGGACATATTTGAGGCTCGGACTTGGGGAGGAAGGGGGGTAAGGGCAACATCTGTATCCCCATAATATGTTGAAATAAAGAAGAAAAAAAATATTTCTGGGCCCACTCCATATTAATAGAATCATAATCTCTGGGGCTGATGCCCAAGAAACTGCATTTTTAGGAAGCATTCCACTTATTCTGAGACACAAAAATAT
>CAUYSK010051716.1:0-19762 GCA_963575035.1 Avahi laniger | reverse complement strand
ACCTTAGAATTTCTTGCCCACGTGGCCCCAGCCTCCCAGTAGGGCCCGTGGGCCTCTCTCCTGAGCCCACCCTCCCGAGTACCCCAGGCCCAAGGGCAGCATGGATGGAAACTGGATGGCCCTGGGAGCGGGAGAGGAAAGAGCAAGCCATGGGCTGGGTGCAGAAATTCCAAATTTAAATTCCAAATTTAAATCTCGCCTTCCAGGTGGTTACAAAGGTATATTTGGCAGGGTAGGAGAACATATTTAACTTGACGGTTTGTCAATTTAATTTATAACTTTGCTATTTAGACATGTGGTGCGTGGGCCTCTATGTCTGCTCTTGCCCCGGGCTTTGCAGTTGTTCAGAGCAGGCCGGCGCTTTATTTTCCCTCCTTTTATAATCCACTGCAGCCACTTCCCGATTTTCACTTCATGCCTCATGGCACCTTAGAAAGAGAAAAAAAGGAAAAGAAAAACTCTACAACTAGCTAAATAAATGGCACTAAATCCATATGGAGGACTACCTGGCAGCTTCTAAAAAAGAATGAGGCAGCTCGAGTAAGGCCGACACGGGACAGAGGCCAAGGGAGAGGGTTCGGGGAGAAGGAGCGCAGCGCAGGGCCCTGCGCAGGGTTTGCTGACACCTGCTGTCCCTCATCGTCACCCCAGCCCCACAGCCCTCCTTGCTGTTTCTCCCGCGTGCGAGCACTTCTCAGCTCAGGTGCTGGCACTGGCTGCTCCTTCCCCGCTGGAACATTCTTGCCCAAGCTGTTCTCCCTCCATTCACACTTCCTGGCTGCTCCCTCCCTGCCCCTTTGCTGGCTTTACTGTCCTCCACTGCACTCGCCACCATCTGACATAGACATCTGGGTGTTTATTTCTGCGTTGTCTGTCTCTGCTAGAACATAAGCTGGAAACCGCAATAGCTAAAGCAGTGCCTGGCATACCACAAGCACTCAATAAACACCACATAAGCACATATGTGTAAAAGAAGGATGTGTCATATATGCACATATGTATGTGCCCGGAATATTGTTCAAAGGATACCTAAGAAGTGGGTAAAATGGTTGTGTCTTTGGGAGGAGGGGAAAAGACACGTAGTTTTTACTCTATCTTCTTTTGCGGTGCTTGATTTTGTTACCACGTGCAATTAATACTTATTGTGAAAATGATTTTTTTAAAGTTCTGTAAAGTCATCAATGGAAGGAAGAATTTTAAAAAAGTGGTTGAGTCCCACGATGGAATATTATATGGCAACAAGCAGCGAACAATGGTCAAATGTGACTACATGGATGAATCTCTCAAATGTGGAGCAAAAAAAGTAAATTTTGAAAGGATACAATTAGGCAAATCCACAGGGACAGAAAGCAGGTTAGTGGCTGTAAGGAGATGGAGGGAGGGAGGAATTAGGAATGACATTTCAACAGACGCGGAATATTCTTGTACTAGTCAGGGTTCTCCAGAGAAACAAAACCAATAAGGTTTGAATCCTAGTTCTGCTACTTATTTAATATTAGCTGTGTGACCTTTGGCAAGTTACTTAACCTTTCCGTGCTTTAGTTTTCTCATCTTTTACACAGCCATGATAAGAGTACTTACATCGTAGGGTTGTTGAGAGGATTCAGTGAGTTACTGTTTGAAAACCATTTAACATAGTTCCTGGTGCTTATATAGTACAGTACTTTGGCTTTGCTTTGCTTTAAGCCTCAGAACGGTATCCCTTTCTTTAGACAAAATGGCCCAGGTGTGGTATCAGTAATGAGACATTCTCAACTTCTGGCTGATCCTGAGAGATGACGTCTGTTCCTTGAAAGTGCAAATTTTCAGCACATTTTATGCAATTTGCCGAAGATAATGACAGTGACACCCTGTGTCAAGGCCAGGCCTCCAGCCCCCAGCACCAAGGGTTGTTTTCCTCAGGACCATGCCTTGCGAACGCAGTGATCTAATGACTATTCCAGCCTGGCCCAGAGGTATGTGCATGGATATTCCTGGAGTGCTTCCCTTACCGTGACTACGGGAGCATTACACTGACACCTGTCACTCACTGGGTACCCCGGAGCAAACAGCCCCTGTGATCCTCCACAGCCTGGGTGTTAAGGACGTGGCACCAGAGGGGCCAGGAGGGTCTGTGATGCCCGGACTCCACTCCCAGACCAGCAGAGGAAGCATGCTGCCCATGCACCAAGCACGCAGCATGTTGGAATGGTAGAGCCAGGCCTACAGCTTGCTTGCGTCAGAACCCTGGACCGACTGCTTGTTAGCTCTGTGACCTTGGATAAGACCTCAGCTGTTCCAAGCCTTGCTTCCCTTGCCTGTGAAATGGGGACAATAATGGTATCTATGTTGCTTCATGAGGTTTAAATGAGACAATGCACAGAAAGTGATTACGCAGCATCTGGCACGTAGACTGCCCACCGATGTACTGGGCTGGACTCATGCTGCTGCCGCACCACCTCTGCTCACCTCTCTCATATTGCAAGTCCCCATCTGTGATCCTGTTTGCACAGCTCTGGCGCCACACCCTGGGCAGTTAAGTGCTGCACAGAGAGAGGACCCAGGGCCCCTCTTTGGACTTTAATTTCCTTTAGAATGTTAATCGATTGTTCCAGGATGGAACTCTAGGATCTAAGTTTCTTCCTGTATTAGTTGTTATTGATTTATGCTCCTGTCCCTGTAGGGAGCCTTTTGCCTCTCAAGGGCTTCCCTGCCTGAGCAAGGGAAAATCCAGGTGGCGCACCTCGCCTTTTGTGCAACTAGATCAGGTCTTGTTGGCTGACAGCGCAACACTCACAGTGATGCTTGCCTCTGTGGGCTGCTATTTAAGTCCCGGAGTCCTGGAGGCTGTTGGTTCTGAGGCGGAGAGGGAGCCCCAGGGCTCTACCTCATCAGGAACATTCCTGGAGAGTGTTAAATAAAAGCAAAGCTGAACTAATCAAAGGCGGTAAAGGCAGATTTTATTCAGTGCTACTTCAGTAGGGGAGAAAGATCTCAGCATGACACTGAGCTCCAGTGTGATCTGTGCAGAGACTTGGTGTTTGAAAGGGACAGTGATGAAATTGCGGTGGGGTGCTCGCGCAGTGCTCGCGCAGAGGCAGGGAAGGGAAAAATCACAAAAAGCAGATAAGCCGTCAATGTCAATGTGATCAGGCTCTGTTCTGCTAGCTGGCACTCACTGAAGTTAGACTAGGAGACAAGGCCCCATCCTTCCCAGTGATTACATTGCAAAGAAATGGCTCCCAGGTCCTAAAGAAAGACACTCCTGGGTTCTAGGAGATGCTATATATCTCCAAGGGGCAGAGAGAGGACTTACAATGATAAGTTTTAAAATAAAGGGAGGCCAGTAGCCTATCATGAGGTGTTGGCTAGAACAAACTATTTTTTTTTAAGGGGGGAAGTGTCTTGTTCTGTCATCCAGGCTAGAGTGCAGTGGCCCAATCATAGTTCACTGCAGCCTGGAGCTCCTGGGCTGAAGGGATTCTCCTGCCTCAGCCTCTGGAATGATGGGACTATTTGGGTGCATGCCACCATGACTGGCTAATTTTTAAAATTTTTTTGTAGAGACGGGGTCTCACTATGTTGCTCAGGCTGTTCTCAAACTCCTGGCCTCAAGGTAATCCTCCTGCCTCAGCCTCCCAAAGTGCTGGTATTACAAGTATGAGCCACCATGCCCAGCCAAACGAACTATTCTTGTGGAAGCTTTGAGCTTTTTCTGACTAGAGCTCAAGGGAGGCTGGATCGTCCCAAGGATGTGGCCTTAGGCTGCTAGAAGCCATGTTAGATTTTTTTCACGTCTCTTTGTGTATGGGGGAATGAGGGGATGGCTGAAATTGTGTTGAAAGTTGTAGTCTTATAGGCCAAGCTTGAGGCCCTGTCGAGAAGAGGGCTCAGCAGAACCTGAATAAAATTTGGTCAAATAGAGAATCTTTGTCAAAAGATAAGTACTTGTCAATGAGATCATCCCTGATGGGGTTTTTAGAGGTTCAAAAATGAGCAATGCTTGTTCCAATGTTTTATACACGGCCAAAAAAGAGCTAAGGCAACATAGGATTTGGTTAGCACCTATAGAAAAAGAATAGACATATTTTCTCTTAATTGGTGTCCTCACTGTGGGTTTCCAGTCCTTTTTGAAAGGGTCGATCAGATCCTTGGAAGAGCTTATTAAAATGCAGATTCCAGGCTCTCCCTCCAGACTCAGCTCTAGGGACTGTAAATCTGCATGGCATAAGCCCTTAGGCCCTTCACGCAGGTGGCCCTGGGGCCACATTTGGGAAACTGGTTTAAAGTATAAACATAGTCTCTCAGACAACACATGTGCAGCCAGAAGCCTCCTTCAGCCAAGCACCCTCGGTAACAATCCCTTGTCCAAGAAACTCTGATGTCATTATGCCCACTGGGCTGTGCCTCATGCCGCCATTTAGTTTTTATGGGCTCGCTTATCTCTAGACTGTCCTGGCAGCCTTCCCTGGCTGGATGTTAATTACCCAGGTGACTTTGTCGCACCCAGACCTTCACGGTGGCCTGTGGGCCACTCTGAGGCTTCCGCAGAGTGTTGGGGAACTGAGACCACCTCCTCGCTGCCCACCTCCTTTCCGGGGCCTGGAGTCTAGGGGCTGTCTTTGAAGCCAGGGTCCCAACCCCTCAAGGAATAAGCAGACAAGAACATTTGATGAGGTGAGGAGGTTTAATGTCCCTGGGCCTGCTGTAGTTTATCAGTGATAAGGAGCAAAGGGTTCGTAGCCAAGAGCACACCCAGCACCCAGGTCTTGGTTTCGAATACCATGCTCCAACAAAAGAAGCCAGGGCTCCTTGGAGAAATGGCTGATTCTAGGACCAGGGCAGGAAATGTACAAAATGAGCCTCATGTATCTTGTTGTGCCAGAAAATAAGGACTCCGCCCCCAAACTCGAAAGCCCAACCCCCCACATTGATAGGGATATGTCAAAGGGGTACGGAAGTCAACTGGAAGAGTTTCTGGTAGTCAAATCTGGAGTAATTTTAGCAAAAAAAAAAAAAAAGTAGTATTGGATTATATCCCAAATCATAAAATATATATCCCCATCTCCAAATTGATATATATAAATGATAGTGGGAAGAAGATATTACCGAAAGGTTGGTACTTGTCCCTGAGGCTGAATCAGTGAGAACAAAGAACAAGGACAAGTGGTTTGAGGAAAAGGAAAGAGAAGTTTATTAATTTGCCAGCAAATGAGGAGGGCAATAGACTAGCAGCTCAGAAGACCATCTTCCTGCCATTAAGCAGAAAAACAGGGGTTTTTAAAGGGTAGTTTTTGATGGTTGGGCTTGGGTCTACCCCTGTGTTACACATGGTGGCTTTGAGCTATTGTTATTCAACTATAATTGATGGTGTTCTGTTGAGCCATCTCCTGTGGTTTAAGATACTAGAAAACAAACAGCAAAGAACATTTTTCTGCCTCTTTGATTACTGGTCTCGGGAAGGAATGCAGGTTTTAATTCCCAAAAAGGGTGAGGAATTTTAAAGAGACAACATTTCATTGCCCTTTTTCAGACTTTTACCTCTGTTACAAAAAGACAAATCTCCCATGCAGAAGCATTCCAAATAAATCATGTAGATGATCCATCCTAAAGTGGAGGGAGTGTATCTCCACGCGCCTTAAGTATGGGCTGCTCATAGTGACTGCCTTCCAAAGAGCACAGTACGGAAATAGGGGGAGAAGAATAGCTGTGGAGCGGAGAAACCTGACAAACACTACCTCCACCAGGTGCTCAAGGTCAACCTCGAGAGTGATAAACCATGTTGATAGTATGTGTTCTTGATGTGATGTAACCAGAATGGCTCTTTCCCTCTATTGTCTTTCTCCCAAAACCCATAACCCCAGTCTAATCATGGAAAAAAACCCATCAGACTAATTTCAATGGTGGGACATCCTACAGTATACCTGAAAAGGACTCCTCAAAACTGTCAGGGTCATCAAAAACAAGGGAAGTCCGAGAAACCATCACAGCCTCAGGAGACCTGAGGACTGCATATAATGTGACATCTTGGTTGGGATCCTGGAACAGAAAAAGGGCACTGGGAAAAACTAAGAAAATCTGAATAAACTATGGACTTTAGTTAATAACAATGTATCAATGTTGGTTCATTAATTGTAACAAATGTACAATACTAGAGTACAATGTCAATAACAGGGGAAATACTCTGTGTGTGTGTGTGTGTGTCGGGGTGTGTGTGTGTGGTGGGTGTGTTGGGGGCGGACATGGGAACTCTCAGTATTATCTGCTCAATTTTTCTATAAATCTAAAGCTGTTCTAAAACAGTCTATCTTTCAAAAATGAAAGGCAAATTGGGGAGAAAAAAGCCACTGGGAATGCCAGCTGTGCCAGCGCTCCTAGGATTCCACAGTCAGGAAGGTGAGAGGCCGTCCCCACCAACTCATCCAACCTGTTCGATGGGGGCCTAGAGTATTCGCCCCAACGTCCTGGGCTGCCTGTATCTCCCTGCTCCAAACCAGCCTGGACAGATCCATTTCAGGAAGCCAAGAGTAAGGACTTCTGGGTATTCCACCTGTCCTTAATGTGGTCCTAGACCATTAAGGACACTCAGAGACTCCTGGATTCTTGGGATGTCTGGTCAGTTTATACCAACTTGTCCACACTGCCTGCTCCCCACCTCCAATCCTCTTAAAAGGAAAGTTTGAACCCTAACTTCTTTAGGGGATTAAAGGACCTTTCGACTTCTCTTTCCATCATTCCTGCTCCAACCTGGTTTGATCCCACAGAGTAGAAGCTGAGACCTCTGACATGCCCCAGGGGTGCTCTTACTGCAAGAGGACCCAGGTAGGTGGCTCCTGACTGTGTTGCCGGCAGCAACATTGTGCTGTGTGGACAGGAATTGCCTGGGTTGTAGTGGGAACGCAGATCTTTTACAGCAACTTTTATATTATTTGAGGCCCATCTGCTTGTTTTTATCATCCATCTACTGAGCCAGACTCCTTAAGGATAGGGACCATTGTTTCTTCTTTGTATCCCCAGGGACTGGCACAGTGATTGGTCCATAAAAAATGCTCAAGAAATGTTGCCAAATGAACAAATGGTCAATTATATAGGCAGGGCTTCTAATCAGCACAGGGTACTCAGTGTTGTCCCCCTGAGATGAAATCATTCCAGTCCCCAAGGAAGACACTGGAGGTGTGAGTCAGTGGGGCCGGAAGTATGTAAATGTGTGGTTTCCTTCTGATCTTTTTGAAATGTGAAAAACAGATTACTGATCGTCCTCTTTTACCGTCCCCTTGTATGTGTGTGAGGCACCACAGGAAACACACAGACGAAGCCATGGTTTACTGGACTAGGAGGATGCCAACTGTCTTGAAGGAAAGAGAAGAAAGTCCGAGCTTTAATCACTTTAATTTCTCTCACTATGTCTTTGGGCACATAAAGAAGCACATCTGGACCAGGCGTGGTGGCTCACACCTGTAATCCTAGCACTCTGGGAGGATGAGGTGGGAGGATCACTTGAGCTCAGGAGTTCGAGACCAGCCTAAGCAAGAGGAGACCCTGTCTCTATCTCTACTGAAAATAGAAAAAATTAGCCAGGCTTGGTGGCACATGCCTGTAGTCCCAGCTATAGCGACTCACTATCTTGCCCAGTCTGGTCTCAAACTCCTGGGCTCAAGTGATCCTCCTGCCTTGGCCTCCCAAAGTACTGGAACTACAGGCATGTGCCACCACACCTGGCTTGGGAAAGACCTCTTAATACCCAGGAAGTCAATTGGGGACCTCCCAACCCATTGAAATCCAAGTAGTGTCTATCCGTATTTCCAGGCACTAACTCTCTCAAAGTTCCTTGCCATGGGGCTCACCCTGTCCCCTGCTCTTCTTCACTCTTCAAACTCAACACTTGGAGTTCTCTGCTAAAGTCTGTCACACGAAAGTGTCACAGAGAAAAGTAGACTTTACTGAAGATTTTCTCTACTCTAGATCAAATTTTGGTTTCCCATTACGTCAATTCCCTAGGGCTGCCCTATCAAATCACCACAAACTGGGTGGCTTAAAACACAATAGCTGCATTCCCACAGCGCAAGCATCCAGAAACAGGAAATCAAGGTGTGAGCAGGGTGATGCTCCCCATAAAGCTCTATGAGGAAATCTTGCCTTTCTTCTTTCTGTTTTTGGAGACGCCAGGTGTTCCTGGGCGTATGGCTGCATCACTTCAACCTCTGCCTCTGTCTTCACATGGGCTTCTCTGCCCTGTGTCTCCTATATGGATACTTGTCATTGGATTCAGGGCCCACCAGATACCCAGGATGCTTTCATTGTGAGATTCTTAATTTGATTACACCTGCAAATTCCCTTTTTCCTAGTGAGTTCACAGTTACGGGTTCTGGGGGTTAGGATGTGGATATATCTTTTTCAGGCCACCACTGAACTCACTAGATCTGTAAATTCAAGCTTCATTCTCTTTTCCAGTCACACACATCTCCCTTTCTTGCGGCACAGGTACTGGTGGGGGAGGGAAGGCTCTCTTCTCTCCCCCTCATCCTTCTGCTTTTATCTCCTTCAGCAGCTGGGGGTTTCTCCAGGAGCCCCTTTGTGATATATTCTCAGGCTGATCTCTTGGTCTCTTCCGAGCACCTGTCTCCAGAGAAACATCGCTCAGCCATGGGTGACTGGGGTTTCTTGGCACCCCCTGGGGCTCTTTCAAAGCTGCCTGAACCCAGCTCTCTCCCACAGTTTCCTCTTGGCCTTTGGGAACCTCCCCTGGTCAAATGGTGAGAATGTGCAGCCCCGACCCTCCTAATTCCCACCACTGCCAGCTCTGAGCAGTCCCCTTCCACTCCACACTTCTCTAGGCTAGAAACAGGCACCAGGCTCGGGGGTTCTCATGTGGTTCTCAACAGGGGGTAGGGGTGGGAGGGTGACCCCCAGGGGACATTTGGCAATGTCTGGAGACATTTTTCATTGTCACAACTGGGGGGTGGGTGTGTGCTACTGCTATTTAGCAGCAGAGGCCAGGAATACTGCTAAACCTCCTACCAGGCACAGGACAGCCCCCAACAACAAAGGATTACCTGGTTCAAAGTGTTAACAGTGCTGTGGTTGAGTAACCCTGCCCTCAGTTCATGGCTGCCTCCAAACTCCAGGAGACAGAGTCAACTCCCATCTGAATTTCTTCCCTCACTGTGCTCTGCTTCTGGAGCTATAAAGTGTCAGCAGCTCAGCCAACATGCTACTGGGGAGGGAGATCTTGCGGACACCCTTTGATTTCTTGGAGGGGTCTTCTGGGTTGGGGTGGTGAAGGGAGAAGCACAGGTGGAGTTAGAGACAAGTTTGTCTTCTCATGCCTGGTTGTCTTTCCGCCCCACAGCTCCCCTCCCAAGGGATGCAGTTTGCTGCTCTCATCGGGGAGGGGGTGAGTTGAAGGACCAGCTTGGTCCCCTCTTGGAAAGTCTTGAAGGGTGTCTGGCAGCTCCACTTTAGAAGACAAAGGTCCTTATCACCTACCCATCTCAGTTGGAAGGTGCTATGGTTTAAATGTGTTCCCCAAAAGTTCATATGTTGGAAATGTAATCCCCAATGCAACAGTGTTGGAAGGTGGAGTCTCATAAGAGGTGACTGGGTCAGAAAGGTCCTCATGACTGGATTCATGTTGTTATCATGGGAGCAGGCTAGGTATCATGAGAGTGGAATGCCATAAAGTGAGTCGACCTGTGGGCCAGCTCTGTCTCATGCACTCGCTTTTACCTTCTGCCTTCCACCATGGAATGGCCCTCTCCAGATGCCAGTACCATGCTCTTGGACTTCCCAGCCTCCAGAACCATAAACCAAATACACTTCTTTTCTTTATAATTTACCTAGCGTGTGGTATTTTGTTGTAGAAACAGAAAACAGACTAAGGCAGAGGCTCCAGTAGGAATTCTGAGGCTGTAGGAACGTGGTCCATGGTGTGGCCAGCCATCCAGAGGAGCTCTCACCTACCAGAGATAATAGTTAGTATCCCAGCCAACAGCCAGTAGTGCTCATTTATTTGTGTGAGATCTGCTCCCCTCTCTAGATGGTAAGCTCCTTGGAGGTAGAGACTGTCCTAGTTTCTTCACTTCTGTATCCCCAGCTCCTGCAACAGTGCATAATAACTATCTGTTAATAAGCAAATGAAGATTTCATCTTGGCCGGGAGCAGTGGCTCACACCTATAATCCTAGCACTCTGAGAGGCTGAGGCGGGAGGATTGCTTGAGCTCAGGAGTTCGAGACCAGCCCAAGCAAGAGTGAGACCCCCGTCTCTACTATAAATAGAAAGAAATTAGCCAAACAACTAAAAATACAAAAAAAAATTAGCCGGGCATGGTGGCGCATGCCTGTAGTCCCAGCTACTCAGGAGGCTGAGGCAGGAGGATTGCTTGAGCCCAGGAGTTTGAAGTTGCTGTGAGCTATGATGACGCCATGGCACTCTAGCCTGGGCAACAGAGTGAGACTTTGTAAAAAAAAAAAAAAAAAGATTTCATCTTATCTAGAGAACATTTTGGATTTACAACTAGCAAGCTATATCTATACATCTCTCTCTCAGTAATACCTGTAGTCCATTTGAAGAAAGAAGAAATGAGACTGTTTGGACCAAGGAGCAAAAAGGGAGGAGAGGAATCCACCTTGAATGTTGCCGAGTAGATGGGGAATGAGGCTCTTTCCCAAGCTGTGGGAAGAAGAGGTAGTAAAAATAAAAGGGCTGCATCCCCAGCTGTCTCCATGACATTGAGGTGAAAAGCCATGCAGTTTGGTGGCCAGTCTAGGGCAGTGTGTGTATGTGTGCACATGTGCAGACACACGTGGAAATGCATGCCCCTCTGCAGTGAGCATGCAGGAGCGAGAGGATGAGGCCATCTCACATGGGGGGAGGAGTGGAACAGACCCTCGTGTGCTGCCGTGTGGGCCAAGGGAATAAATACTGGGGCAGGAGAGAAGGAAATGCCTTCCTGAGCTAGCTAGGATGTTGTGTCTGCTTTCACATGTGAGATACCCACAGGGCACAGCCAGACAAAGATGGTTTTGTTACTGTCATTGGGACCCTATGTGGTAAGACCTGGGAAAACAAGAGTTAAATAAAACATACGAGAATCCCTGGTCTAGCCAGAGCCTGGTAGCACAGGTGCAGCAAGTGTGCACTGAAAGCTTTAGTAGTGATGGAATAAAAGGTTAGGGGGGATCAGCTTTGTATGGGATCCAAAGGGGTACAGCTACAGCCAGGAGTAGGCGCTTCAGGGAGGCAACTTCAGGTCAGTGTATAAATACTTTTTAGGTGGTCAACAGTCCAAAGAGTGGCTGGATCACCCCAGAGACAGTGAACTCTGTCATTGGCTGTACAAGCAGTGGTGGGAGCAATTTCTGGGGGCTGGGCAGGTGGGCTAAGGCTTATAGATTCCCTGCGCCTTGCGGTTAGAGGGTTAGTGAGGTGGCGTCCTCCGATTGAGGCTTACAGTGAGCCAGGGCTTGGGCCAGGGGCTTCCTCTGAGTGACCTCATTCAATCCTCACAAGAGGACTATTGGTATCTCCATTTGCTCCTGAAGAAGCTGAGGCTTAGGCTGCACTAATACATGTGCCAATAGCCACATTGGTGATTTAAATGTAAATTGAGTAAACTGAATGAAGTAAAAAATTCAATGCCATGGGGCCAGTGGCTCGTGGACAGCACAGCTAAACATTTCTGTAAATGCACGAAGTTTCCTGGATGGTCCTAGCTTGCAGAGGTTTGCTCACCTGCCCAAGATCATGCCTCCCACTGGGGAAGATCCAGACCCCAAATGAAGGTCTGACCCAGGTACTGGGGGGCGGGGTGAGGGGCACTACTGTGTGAATCTCGAAACAAGGACTCCCAGATTTGGTTATCACTCAGCTACTGATTTCCAGAGACGTTCCAGGAAATTATTTTATGAAAAATGCTTGGTCTAATTGTTGCCATCCTGGAGAATGGAGGGTGACAGTGCTTAGTGTCGCCCTCGCGTTCTCCCCCCAACTCCCACCCCACCTGGCTTCTAAGCCAGGCACCGAGGCTCGGATGGGGTGGAAATGGAGAACTCGGCAGACAGTTTTTGAAATAGTGGAGCCAAGACAGCAGGCTGGTGAAGGCTTTAGCTGTTTGTGGCTACTCCCTTTAGCGACTGTAACAGGTTCTCTCAGTTTGTGCCTCCATCGATGGAGCACGCATTCATTCAACAAGTATGTGTCGAGCTCCTGTGAGTGCCCAGAACATATACCGGTCCGTCCTTTTGCCTTCTGGGGTTGTTAGAATGGGTCATATCTATAAATACAGGTCTTGGATTTGGGTTTAGGGACTTGAAGCTGTTTAGAGAAAAGACAGTGCTAGTTATCTAGTCAGAGGAAGGGCCATCGAGATGCGGTCCGTGGAGAGGAGAGCCATCCAGAAGAGCCCTCACCTAGCAGGTGACCTCAGGCCCGGCTTCTCCAACAGGTCCCAGGTCGAGAGGGGCGGGGCGGGGCGGGGCAGGCGCCCGGGTACCCGCGGCCGCCGCCAGAGGGCAGCCAGGGAGCGCGCCCGGGCGGCAGGGCCGAACCCCCAGGTGAGTCTGGCTAAAGTGGGGCCGCCCCCGGGTTCGGGGCCCAGTACCCGAAGGCCGGAGAGTGCATTTGGCTCCGTGACGGGGGCCGAAGGGGGCAGGCAAGGCGGCCCTGGAACGGCGCCTGGGATCTGGAAGAGCTCTTCGCTCGCGGGGCAGGGGCGAGCCCCGGGGGCCGGCGGGGCGCGGGCAGGGCCTGGCGCGGAGCTGCCCTCCCCGGCCGCGCCCGCCGATGGCCTCGCGCGGAGCCCGGGGCTGCAGCAGAGCGCCCGGGCCCTGACCCCCGGAGCGGCTTGGTCCCTGCTGGCCTGCCGCCTGGCCGAGGCGCTCTGGGGATCCCATCGGGCGCCCCCAGCTCGGGGGCGGCGGGGGCGAGGCGGGGGCGGTGGGGTGGGGGAGGGGACGGCGCGAGGGCGGCTGCAGACACCAGGCGGCGCTGGGGTGAGCGTTCCCGGAGTGCGAGTCAACAAGTGCCCTGTTTACCGAGCGTCTGCCCGGGACGCGCACGTGCGGCGGGAGGGGCCTGGGGTCGCGGTGCCCGCGCGGGAGCAGGCTCGCGGCTGCCCCTCTCCGCTTAACCTGGCGAGGGCCGGGGATCCAACGCTCCAGATGATTGGGATGGGGCACCGTGGTGGTCCTGGGCCCTGGACTGTTGGGCTTTCGCCCATTCTAGGTGGTCAGGAGTGGGTTCCAGTGGCACGTGGGCACCCCGAGGTGTGGGAGTGCGGGATGTGATATTTCTCACTGGTGAGACGCGATTCCGGCTCGCCCTGCCCACCAAAAGAGCCTGAGAGGCCTGTCCTGGGTGTTTTTTCCAGGCTTCCCGAAACCCACTCCCAGAATTCGGTCAGGAGGTTTCGGAGCAGGTGGGCGCCTCGCTGTGCTCAGGATGGCGGCTCCGGGCTCACAGCGGAGCCCGGGATGCGAGCTGTGCTGCAGAAGCATCGTTTCTTGGGCTTCGGAGAGGGCTCTGCTGGGAGGTCTGGGGTTTCTGCCTCCTGCCTGGCTGCTCAGGGGACTGAGCTACCGGATTATCCACCTGGGTGGTCTGTAACACCCCAGGGGTTTCCCTGGGGGAGGAGTGTGACGCTGAAGGTGGAAGCCTGTCCTCCGTGAGAACAGAGCCAGGGAGATTCAGGTGAAAGGTCTTTGTCACTCCCCATCTGTGCAGCAGGAACCTTTCATCCTCCCAGCAGTCTGAGGGCAGGAGGAGTCAAGGGGGCGTCCCTGGAGACCCTGGAGAGCGCATGGGCCGAGCCTGGCCTCCCCCCAACACCTGGAGCGATGGTGCCCTTACAATCTCCAGGCCCCTCCACTCCCTGCCTGTGACATCCACATGGCCTCTACTTTTCTGGGAAAAAAAAAAAAACCCAAAGCATGCATCTGAGCCATAAGCTTCGTTTTCCTCTCCTCTCTGTCACATTTCCCTGACAAGCGCTCTGCACCTGCTGCCTCCTGCCGCTCTGCGCCTCCCCTCTTAATCCCCTGCAGCCTGGCTGCTGGCCCTGCCACTGCTGAAACTGCTAAACTGCCTTCCCGAAAGTCATCTTGTTTCCAGACACTGCTCTTTTGTGGGGCCTTGGGCGTCCTGCCTGGGAAGCAGACCCCTGTGCGCGGGTGTCCTCTTTGTAGCCTCCTCTGCCATCATTTCTGGGCACACCTCTCTGCCGGTTTTTGTTAGAAACGCCGGTTTCTAACAGTTTTGTTCCCTCTCCTGAGCCCTCTTCCTTCTTTTCTGGAACTGTTTTTCAAGGTACAGATTTCAGCTTCTCATGGGACTTACTCCAGGAGTCCTCGAGGAATGCCCCCTCTGGTTTCTAGCCTTGTCCTGTCTTGCTGTCCACGAGTGCCCCAGTGTCATCGAAAACTCAGCACTCCTCCTCAGGACTCCTCCTCCTCCCAGGCAGCTGCCCTCACCCACTTGGCAGTGGGTTTCCCTGTTCTCTGTCACACCACGCTGGTCTCTGAAATGTGTCTGCCTCTCCCCTCCCCTTTGTGACCGGCTCCTCCAGGCCTTGAACATCCTAGGCCGGGGTACAAGGCCTCTCAGCTGGTCTCTGCACTGCCAGCATCCCCACCAGCCCCATGCAGCAGTCTGTCCTGCATGTCACCTCTAGAATGATGGTCCCTTTTACCTTGTCACTGACTCCACCCCTGAGAAATCTTCAGAGGTTCTGGATTTCCTCACTCCCAAAGCTCAGCTTCCCTCCCCAGGTCTGAAGACTCTGAGTCATGGGGCCTTGTTCTCTCACTCCAATTTCCAATCCTGCCACTTCTTACCTCCTGCCCACGGTCAGCCCTCTTGTCCTGCTCTCTGGTACTTGGCTCCGGTGCTGTTCCCTGGGAAGGCTTTGCTCACCTCCCATGGCTGCAAGGGCCCCTTCCTGGCCTTCCTCCTCCACTGTGTCTCTGCTGATCTCACATCACCTCCTGTTCCTGGCAGCAGCAGGAAACCTGTTTCCTTTCTCCCTGGATCCTCAGGACCAGGCACCCTGTAGGTGCTCAATAAAGGAGTTCGCACCCCCAAATTTCTAAGAACACCACCTCCTCATCCTTTTTCAGAGTCCACCTCCCTCCTGGACTGTTGCATTTTTCCAGATCCCAGTCCACATGCACTCCTGCTGGGCT
This sequence comes from Avahi laniger, assembly GCA_963575035.1. Taxonomy (NCBI): domain Eukaryota; kingdom Metazoa; phylum Chordata; class Mammalia; order Primates; family Indriidae; genus Avahi; species Avahi laniger. The sequence goes on along the minus strand of CAUYSK010051716.1, from coordinate 4,605 downwards.
CATTGATGGCGGTTACAGGTCGTGCCTCACAATTTAATAGTCTGTTCTCTGCCATTAGCCTCCCATCATATCCTGGGTGTGAGATACGGGTTTCGGGCTTTTCATCACAGCAGCTGTTTATTGAGCCTGTCGTTCCTCTCTGGGGAGTATGCTAATCGGTCCAGGCATTCCCTCATCTTGTGTTATCCTCGAACACCCAGACAGGGAGGAATTAGGATTAGGACACGCAGAGAGGGCCAAAGACCTGCCTGAATCACACAACTTACAGGTGGGCAAAGTGCAAGGTGAAACTCAAAACTCTCTGACTCGCAGGCCTGTTTTTAGATGCTAGGATTTGCTATTTGTCCAGGAAGGTGTGTGTTTTTCAGTCCAGGGAGTGTGTTACACATCTTCTGTGGCCCATCGGCACCTGGCCCAGGTGTGTGGGACACAATGGCGGCTTAGTTGGTTGGTTGTGTGGGACTCCACTGCACTCCAGGAAAGGACTTTGTAACAGACAGATGGTTAATGGTGAGATCAGTGACTCAGGGAGGCTGTGACATCCGCCCTGGGAGGCCTTGGAAACAGGCTGTTTTTCTGGTCTTGCTTTAAGTAAGAGTTGTGGAATAGAGAGAGCCTTACAAGTGTCCCTTAGGACACTTTAAAATGCCTTTTTTGGTAACCAAACCACCCCCGCCATGGTAAAGCCTTCCACAAAGTTTCTTTAGGAGGCGTCCTTCCCTTCTCTCCACAGGTCACTGTCATATGAAAATGAGTTCCTGCTGTGAAATATGGTTACCATGGCAACCAATAGCACAAGGCCCCATCTCTGCTCCTAGGTCTCTGCACTGTAAGCTTCAAGGGGTTTTTTCCATCTCTGTCGCGTAAAAAAATAAAATACTCTTCGCCACTCTTCTTTTGCATAGACATTAAACATCTTTTTTTTCTAGTGACTCCTGGACACTGTTGACGATGCCCCAGCTGGTTGTCACCAGGCTGCTGTCATGCCATTAATAATGATCCCAGAATGGTGACCCTGGTTTAGGTCACATTTTGAGTGACATCCAGTGCCCCTTGGGTAAAAGGAACAATAGCTGTGGCTGCCACACATCTGTGACGCCTGGAGAGGCAGAGGGACAGGAATGATCTGGCATGGGGGCAGGGAGTGCTTGTCGGTGCAGCTCTGCTCTAGTGGGAGGTGGCGAAGTTGCTTGTCCTCTGTTGCCATTTTCTCCTCTGGGAGGGTCTTGCTCACAGATATCCTGGGAGGGGCTGCCCAGAGCAGGGTACCCTTGGCAACAATCATAACTACTGCCATTGGTGAGTGCTCACTGTGCAGATGTGGTTCCCTTATTTAATCTTCAACGAAATGAGTTAAAAGTACTATTATTATTCCCATTTTATGGTAAGGAAACCAGTGCACAGGGAGGTGAAGTGCTTGTCCAAAAAGAGACACAGCAAGTAGGTAACAGGATTGGTTGGGCTTTAGCCCTAGGAAGTCTGACTCGACTGGGTGCTCTGTAGGCAGTGCCAGGACTATGTTTAAGCAATGAAAGAGTTCATTGGCGAGGTGGGACAGTTGGCTTTCCCAAGATTTGAGGCTTTTTTTTTTTTTTGACAGAGTCTCGCTTTGTTGCCCAGGCTAGAGTGCTGTGGCATCAGCCTAGCTCACAGCAACCTCAAACTCCTGGGCTCAAGCAATCCTCCTGCCTCAGCCTCCCGGGTAGCTGGGACTACAGGCGTGCACCACCAACGCTTGGCTAATTTCTTTCTATTTTTTTTAGTAGAGACAGGATCTCGCTCTTTCTGAGGCTGGTCTTGAACTCCTGACCTCAAGCAATCCTCCCACCTCAACCTCCCAGAGTGCTAACATTACAGGCGTGAGCCACCATGCCTGGCCAAGATTTGAGGCTTAAAGTGGTTGTTTTCAATGTTTTATATTTTATGGTGGGCTGCTGTGAAAAGGCATGTACTAGAATGTTCATAGCAGCACTATTTGTAATAGCCAGAAAAACTGGAAGTCACCCACTGTTCATTAGCAGTAGAATGGACATGTAAATTGGGATGAAGACAGACAATAGAGCACTCCACGGCAGTGAGAATGAGCACTCTGCAGCCACGCAGTACGACACGGGTGAATCACACAAACGTAACGTTGAGCTGCAGGAACCCGACGTAAAAGAGCATGTTCTGTATGACTCCGTTTCTATAAAGTGCAAAAAAGGCACAATGAATTTAAGGCACTAGAAGTCAGGTAGTGGTTTCCTTGAGGCATGAGGAAGGCTCTGTGAGGCTGGTCATGTTTGATTTCTTTATCTGGGAGTTGGTCACATAGGTGTGGTCATTCTGTCAAAACTAACCAATTTTGATACGTGTACTTCTCCATATGTGTGTTACACTTCAATAAAATGTATCAAAACAGGGAAAAAGGCAGCAGTGACCGACAACCCAGGATGCGAATACAGACACGCCATTCCCTTTTCAGAGAGGCCACACCTTTGACATCACTGTACTTGGAACCTTAGATTTCTTGTGACAGGTGGGAGGTGACATGAGGGTAGGTGTGCAGGCTCTGGAACGGGTTGGCTTTGGGAATGTGGGAGCAGAGCCAGGGCTAGCTCTGGTTTCTTCCTGTTCCCTTCCCCTCCGCTGGGTCTGGGGGAAGCTCTCTCAGCTAGAAGATGCTGCTTGGTTTGGGTGAATCCTGAAGTCACCCTTTTTCCTGATGCCTGGGTGCTCAGAGGGTAAGCAAGGTGATGTGTGTCACCTCCTGCTGGTTGGGGAGAGTCCGGAACATTGGTGGTGCAGCAGTCACCCGCAACCCTCTGAGAGCAACGAGCTGCTGCAAAACACTGGCCTGCGCCAGCCCCTACAGTAAGCGGCATCCACTGGGAGAGCAGCTCCTCCATTCACATGGCAGTTATGCGCCGCTAAAAATACCGGAGCACCTTATGTAAGAAACGATTACGTAGTTAGCACCTCATGTAAAAGCACTTATTTTACCATGGACAATTAATCAGTTGCGTGTTGGATATCAGCTATCCAGCCCTGCGTGAGTCATCCAGCTGTGTCATGCCTAAATTTACACGTTGGTGCATTTTCATCTTTATGTCTGGCCCATCCAAGTAGTTGAGTGACACCAGGGTTTGTAAAGTTTCCTCCTGCTCAGCTCCTCTTCCTCATTCACTGACAGGGTATCTTGACTCAAGGAGGTGCAGCATCTCAGAGTTGGAAGGGCCTCCTGCCCCGTTCAAGAGTCTCTTCCATCAATAGCCAGGACAGGTGACCATTTGGCCTATGCTTGGATGCTGCCAGTGATGGGGGCAGCCCTTCGCATGGCTGGATGGTGGTTTGAACAGCAAGAGCGATGCAGCAACACTGAGGCACAGGATACCCCAGGTAGGCCAAAGCGCCTGGCTGAAACCAACGAGGAGAAATGTCAGAGGGATCAGATCGGTAAATCCATGGGAGCCGAGGCTTGGAAAGGAGTATCACGATGGACGCAGTTTCAGGACCTGTTAAAATAAATGCTGCTGCCCTGTGACATAGCGATTCTACTTCTCAGGATCTGCCCTGAAGACACTCTGGTACCTGTGTGCAGGTGACAAGTTCTGGGACAGCCTTTGTGACAGTTTGCAGTGGTGAAAAACTATATACAGTCTGAATGTTTGCTGGTGGTGAGATAAGTACTTAAACTTGTATTTTCATACGTTGGAATACTGTGCAACTTTGAAAAGGACCGAGATCTTTGTATAAAACAACTTGGATGAATCTCTAAGATCGTAAGGTGAAGAAAGCAAGTTTCAAGGTGACAAATAGAGCATGATGCCCTTTATAGAAATGTATGCACGGAGCCCTCCATGATTACAAATCTGTGTAACACACATGCATGTAAGAGTATATGCAAAGACTTAGAAAAAATACATTCTAAACTTAACTATTATCTCCATGGACAGGGTAAAAGGGGGCCAGGATTGTGTGTGTGGGTGTGGTGGGGGCAGAAGGAAGAAGGATGATCAAAGAGAAATTTAGCCTTCTTTGTGGTATTTTAAAATTTTTAAATAATTTTATTGAGGTATGATTTATGTGCAACAAAATTTATTTATTATAATCGTACAATTCTGTTTTAAATTCTTTTTTTTTTTGAGACAGAGTCTCACTGTGTAGCCCGGGCTAGAGTGCCGTGGCGTCAGCCTAGCTCACAGCAACCTCAAACTCCTGGGCTCAAGCGATCCTCCTGCCTCAGCCTCCCGAGTAGCTGGGACTACAGGCATGCACCACCATGCCTGGCCAATTTTTTCTATATATTTTTAGTTGTCCAATTAATTTCTTTCTAATTTTAGTAGAGACGGGGTCTCGCTCTTGCTCAGGCTGGTTTCGAACTCCTGAACTCAAACAATCCGCCTGCCTCGGCCTCCCAGAGAGCTAGGATTACAGGCTTGAACCACCGCACCCGGCTGTTTTAAATTCTTAAAAGGAAAAGTAGGGCTGGGCACAGTGGCTCACACCTGTAATCCCAGCACTTTGGGAGGCTGAGGTGAGAGGATCACTTGAGCCCAGGAGTTAGAGATCAGCCTGGGCAAGTAGAAGGACCCTGTCGCTACAAAAAAAAATATTAAAAAGTAG
>CAUYSK010051714.1:0-20534 GCA_963575035.1 Avahi laniger | reverse complement strand
TACAGGCATGTACCACCATGCCCAGCTAATTTTTTCTATGTATATATTTTTAGTTGTCCAGATAATTTCTTTCTATTTTTAGTAGAGACGGGGTCTTGCTCTTGCTCAGGCTGGTCTCGAACTCCTGACCTTGAGCGATCCACCCGCCTCGGCCTCCCAGAGTGCTAGGATTACAGGTGTGAGCCACCGCACCCGGCCAAGATGCACTTTTGAGTGAAGCGTTTGTAAGCGTGTAACGGCGCCTCACTAGCAGACGCCAGAACAGGCGGGTGTGGACGCGGCCCATTCGGGAAGATGGGCCGTGAGAACGACCGGATTTGGGGAAACAGGGCCCTGGGAACTGAAACCATCTGTCACCTTCCCAAGAAAAGTGCCCTGTTCTATAGGAGGCACAGATTAGCCGTGGTGTGCCTGGAAACATGAGACCAGTGGCCAAAACCCTCCCAGATTGGGCCGTATTTTGGGTGGCAAAATGCTGCCATGACCCGAAGGTGCAGGGCTGAGTGGGCAATTCCACATTTCCACAATGGGACGTGCTGTCCTTTAGGGGACCCTCTCCCGAGGCCCCTGAGCCTCCACCGGCCCTGCCCGAGGGCTCTGCTAAGCCAGCTTCACCATCTCTCCCACTTCCCCGCTTCTCCCCGCCAGGCCTGCCTGCCCTGGACGCCAACGACCCCGAAGGTGAGTCAGACTGGACCCCTCCACCCATCCCCCCCGTCTCCCCGGGACCCCAGCACCCCGGCCTTTGTCCTGAGTTCATGTTCTTTTTTCTTTCCTTACAGATAAAAACAGTCCTTTCTACTATGGTGAGAGCTGGTGCCCCCGCCTCGCCTCCCTCAGCCCCGCTGCTATTTTCTGCCAAGAGTCCCACAGGGCGCTGGGCGAGGGTCTGGTGTGGACGATACAGAGGCAGGGTGGGGGCACTACGATGGGGCATTGAGCAGTAGACGCGGTGCATTAAAGGAACAAGAGACGGCGCCCTGTGGGCTTGGGAAGGTTCTGTTGAAGCCAGAGAGTTAGACACGTGCAGGGCATGAGGGCAGGTCACAAGAAGAAGCCATTGTTTGGTTCAGATCAACAGCCGGGGGAAGGTGTGACCTGGGAAAACCTCCTGGAGGCGGTGAGCTATTCCACCGAAATCCTCATCCGGCCTCCGGCTTCTAGTGGTCTGCCCTCCCTCCCGTCCTTCCTCCCGCCCTCACCTCCAACCGCACCGGCCTCACCGCTGCTCAGACAGCGGACTGGCCCTCAGCCTCTGCTCAAACACAGCCTCCTCAAAGGGGCGTCCCTGACCCCTCTCCAGGTGTTGAGGGGGTGGATGAGGAGGACCCAGACTGGCATCGAGGTCCCCTCTGCTTTCCCCCTAGACTGGCACAGCCTCCAGGTCGGCGGGCTCATCTGCGCGGCGGTTCTGTGCGCCACCGGAATCATCGTGCTCATGAGTGAGTGCGGGAGGTGCTGGGAGCCGGTGGGAGCTGGCGGGGCAGGGCCGGGGTCCCCTCCCCTGACCACTCACCTCTCCCCAACAGGTGGAAAATGCAAATGCAAGTTCCGCCAGAAGCCCAGGTAAGATGGTTCAGGTTCAGGCATGCCTGCCTCATGCTGGGTAGAGGCTTTTCAGGGGAAAAGAGCTAAATCTCGCAGAAAGAGGACAGGCCTCCAGGCTCCGACCTGGACGGTTCCTGCTACTAAGATTTCCCGGGTTTATTATCCATAGCTAATAGTCCCCAGAGGGCTCCAAATCCTGAAATGCTTTGGTCCCTGGGATTGTACAACCCTACAGTGGAAAACCAGCCAGGAAGCCGTGTGTGGGCAAGTTGAGAATCCGCTAGTCCTGCAGGAGAGGGCAGGTGGGGGCAGGTATGGCGCTCACCACCTTTGTCTCCCTAGTCGCCACTCGGGGGATGCTCCGCCTCTCATCACTCCAGGTAAGGCAGGGGCAGCGCTGGGCTGAGGGGCACGAGGGGTGTGTGTGCATACACACACACTGCAAAGAAAGAACTCAACCCACCTCGCGAACTGACCCTGCCGTCTCTCCCAGGCTCGGCCCATAACTGCTGAGGACCGACCAGCCGGAAGAGCACGGAGAGCCTTTCTCTGTCCCCAGGTCCCGGCTCTGCACAGGAGCCGGAGCTCCAGGGTGGAATTCTCCTTTCCCCACGCTGTCTTGCCAGGGCCTCGGCTGGCCTCGCACAGGAGAGTCTGTTTGTTCAAGTTTTACTCTAAAATGATCTCGCCTCTGGCACAAGCAGCCTCCTGAATCCCTGTGTGTGCGCTGGGGCGGGGTTTGGGGGGCCAGGAGAAGGTGGCCGTACACTGGGGGTGGCACAGAGGCTGTCAGCTGAACCTCCCTGTGGGAAGAGCCCCAGGCTGCCCCCTCAAGGCCTGGTGGGTGGCCCAGGGTCTGCCCCCGCCGCCACGGCCCTGGGAGCCTCGTGTGTAATTTAAGGTTTTCTAGTGGCCCAACGCGGGGCACTTTTGAGAGTGAGAGAGAGCTCTAACCACAGGGAGTGCTGGGACGCTCGGGGGGCGGGGGGGGGGCCCTGGGACCATCCCTGGGAAACCAGGCTGCCGGGCCCTGTGCCAGGACTACGCGCTCAGACAGCTGTGACTACAGCAGAAGGCCCCAGGACCCTCTCACGTACCCCTGAGACCCCGCTTTCTCATGAGACCTTTCCAAATACCCAATGTCCCTGTGAGAGCTTTAAATACGTCCCCATGATCCTCTAATAATGTACAACGGCCACATGCTGTAAGAACTTCCAAGCCTCAGACTCTTTTGAGACTCCCCAGTACCCAACAAGACATAGAAAATGTTCCCATGAGCCAACCCGTAAAATGCCCCAAACTCTTCAAAACACCCAAAAATATCTCCTCCAATGCTCTGAGACATGACCTCAAAAAGAGACCCACAATAAACTCATGACCTGTCTCCTAATCATGCCTGTCCATCCCTCAAACATCCCCCGAGACCCCCCTGTAATCGCGAAGTGACACTCAGGCCCTGGGTGGCTTCCCTGGGGCCCCTCCCCCACAGCCCAGCTCCGTCTGGGGACCCGCCCCTCCCCCACACCCTTCACCAGACACCCGGTCCCGAGAGCCCACGACGCCAGGGGGAGGTGGTGCACAGAGCATTTATTGAACCGTACACTTTGCCCTCGCCTGGGCCGGGGTGCCCAGGATTCCGGAGACACCTGCCCAGGTCCCACCCTTTGTGGCGCAGGCACCGCAGCCGCGGGGGTGCCCCGGAACAGCAGCGACGTGGCCCACACTGTAGCAGGGCGTCAGCGGAGAGGGTGTTCCTCCACGTTTCCAGTTTGGGGGGAAAGGAACGCTGTCTCCTTCTCAGTACTTCCCTGGGGAGCCGGAGGGATGCTGACTCTCGTTCCAGCTCTGTGCAGGGCCCAGCCTGAGCCTGCAAGTTGCCCCCGGCGGGGGTGTCAGCCCCAGCCAAGAAATCGCTTCACATCAGAAGGGTGGCCTGGAAGGTCCCGTGGGCTAAGGCCTAGACCTGTGGCTGACGACCTTGGCCTGTGGTCAGTATCTCGCAGGACCTGGCCGGGAGGCCGGCCACGGAAGCGTCCAGAGACCTACGACGCCCTAGGCCAGTCCCGGGAGCCGCAGCCAGGGTCTCAGGCACTGAGGTCGATCTCGCGATGCTGGTAGATCTGCGTGGGGCCCTTGAAGCAAGCAGCAAACAGGAAGCGTCTGCCGGCCACGGTGACGTGGGCAAAGGCGCGAGGTGCCACCAAGGCCGGCGGCCCCAGCTCCTGCAGCGGCTCCAGGAGCTCCTTGTCAGGCTCGAGGCGGAAAACCTGGCTGAAGGCGAAGTCACTGCCCAGGATGGCCAGCTGGTCCCTGGCGAGGAGCAGAGGCTGGAAGACGTGGGCGCCGCGGGACGGAAGTCGCTGCAGCAGGCGAAACATGGCGCCGTCCCAGCGCATGACCTGCGGGGGCAGCCGCTGGTGAGGGCCTGGGGGCCTGGGTGGCCCCAGAGGACCTCGAGCAGCTTGGAAACAGAAGCCTGTAGGGCCCCAAACCCCCACAGCTTTCTCGTCCTCCTAAAGAAAGCACCGCCCAGCGGCTCCGGCCGCAGCCTGGGAGATGTCTTGCCCCTCTGTCCCTCGCTCCCCCGCAGACTCCGTCAGCAACGGGCACAGCGGCTCTCCCACCCCTCTGGCCCAGCCTCCTCCCTGGTCACACACAGCCCCAGTGAACGCCTGAGTCAGATCAGGGCCCTTCTGGGCTCAGAACCCTCCCCTGGCTGCGCCTCACTGGGAAGGAGAGTGCTGGAGGGGTGAGCGGGGGTTTCGGAGTGTCAGGGTGGGGGTGGGCACGGCCATGGTTAGGTCCTGGGGTGCCAGAGTTACAGAGCCAGAGGCTGGCAGTGGGATCAGGATCTCGGGGCTGGTGTGAGTGTTGGGGGGCGGGGAGTGGCTCAGAGCCAGCCAGCCTGGAGGGGCACAGTCTGGGTGTCCGTGTTGGGGTGGGGTCATAGTACAAAGGTCAGCATGTGGGCCGGGCCAGAGTTCAGAGTCTAGTACGCAGGTAGCCTCGGAGCTGAAGAGCCAGGTCCCTGAGGGTGTCGGCCACAGTGTGGGGCCCAGCTTGTGCCCCCACCCGCTCCCCCGCAGCCTGCGCCCCCGCCCAGCCCAGCCTCACCATGGAGTCCCCGATGTAGCGTGTCAGGCACAGGAACACATCTCCGCCGGCCTGGAAGTGGCGTGTGGCGTAGACGTCCTCAGCCTCGGGGATGTCCGTGCGCCTCTCGAAGCGGCCGCCCACCCAGTGGAAGAGCACGGGCCGCTGGGAGGCCGAGGCCAGCAGCAGGTGGGGCCGGCCATCCAGCTCGAGGGCCTCGGCGTCCGTGTCCCGGTGCCAGGCGTGCAGGCTCTGGCGCGGATAGAAGCCGGGCCCGTCACGGCACAGCAGCGTGGTGCTGCCCGCCTTGGAGGCGTCGGCCACCACGAAGCAGGGCTGCCCGTCCAGCCACAGGAGCTCGGCGTCGTTGGGCCGCAGCAGCCGCCGCGGGGCCAGGGCCTGTGTTGGGGCCAGGCGCAGGCCGGGGCTGGGCCGGGCCCACAGCTGGGAGCCTCCCCACAGGCGGGCGGCCAGCAGGAAGAGGCTGGGGCCCAGCACCAGCGGCTTGCAGGACACCACCGACGGCGCTGTGGATGGGGGGGCAGGTCAGGCCGCCAGGCAGGCCACGGGACAGGCGGGAGGGCGAGGAGGGGGCTCACCGGACAGCTCTTCCTCGGGCCGGAAGCGCTGCAGGCTGTAGTCCCAGGAGAGAACCAGGCAGCGGCCGGCGAAGGGCTGGGCCAGGACGACGTGGGGCTCCCCCTGGTAGGAGAAGGGCTCCACGCCCAGCGCCGACTCCCCGACCGTCTGGAACCAGGACAGCTCTGGGGGTGGCAGGAGAGAGTCAGGCAGGCCCAGGGGACCCCGAGGGTCCTCATCGCTGAGCCTCAGTTTGCACATCTCCGAAACGAGGGCCACCCACGGTGCTCACCTCGTAGGGACCTACAGGTGGAATTTTATCTACAGCTGTGTTAACTCAGAGCAACATGGTAACCTGTATTTTCCAAGCTGTGGCATCATCAAATAATCCGAATTTGTTAATTCACAACATCCCTGTGAGATACATTCTGTTATCATCTCCACTTCACTGGTGGGGAAACTGAGGCTGAGTGGCAAAAGCAGCCTGTTGTCCAACAAAATACATCCTTCCCATCCTCCAGGAAATAGGATTGGAGCTGCCCAGCCGGAGGCCACATGGTCCCCACACCCTCACTTGTGCCCTCGCCGGCAGTTAGGTGTGGCCGCTCGAGACCAAGCTCCCCAGTGGCACAGGGGCAGAAGCGACGGCTGTTACGTTTCTCTCGCTCGCTGTGCGAAAACAGCGCGTCCTGGCCTGGATCTGGCGCGTGGACGTGCCACAGCCTGTTTTCAACAGTAAGGATGGTGCCCGGGGGCTGCCCCGCCCACCTGGACCGCTCACCTGGGACTCTGCTGTCTGTAATTTGTGGGGTTTTGGCCTCGTTACAGCAGCTCAGCCTTAATGACAGCTTAGTACCCTGGCTGCCCAGCTCGTTAGTGGCCGAGCCAGGCGTTGACTCGGGTTGTGCTATGTCACTGTACGTGCCAGGCCCCGTTTCTAGGTGCCGAGGTTGAGGCAACAAGTCAAACCGCCAAGGACGTCCACCCGAAGGGGATCTTTTAAAAATGGCCATCAGATCACCTCCTGCTTAAAACCCTCCCTGGCTCCCCATGGCCCTCAGCATAAAGTCTTCGCTCCTCTTTGCGGGTTTCAAAGTCCTGCCACAGTGAGGCCCCTGCCACCTTTGACCTCATCTGTGTCCCTCCAGCCACTCCCCCAAAGCCACACCTGCCTTCTTTCGAGCCTCAAACAGGGCAGGCTCTATGCTGCCTCAGGGCCATCGTGCATGCTGTTCCCTCTCTCTGGAGTGCCCTTCCCTCTGTTCTTCGCATTAGAGCGAAATGCAGCTCTAATGTCCCCTCTTCAGAGAAGCCTCCTCTGGCTCCCCACAGCACCCCCTTAACCTCTCATCACCCCCTGCATTTGTCACACCGTGAGGGTCCATCTATTTGTGGAATATCCATTTAGTATCTGTCTCCCCAAACCCTCGGGACTGTAAGTCCAGGAGGCCAGAGCTCAGGGCTTTGTTCGTCCCCACACTGTGTCCATCACGTGGCACAGGGTTGCGGAGGGGACCTCAGTGAATGTTTGCTGAGTAACTAGAATCAAGAGCGGCCCTTAAATTAAATCCCTTGTCCTGCGAGTCTCACAGACCAAAAACAGGTGTTACACTTAGACGATAATGACTGTCATTATCGAATTAATAGCATCTGTGCCGAGATCCTTCGGGCTCGAACTCAGGTGTCTACTCCTTCAGGAGGCCCTTCCTGTCCCTCCAGGTCCGTGTGGCCCCGGCTCTGGGCCTCCCGCAGCCCCCAGGGCTCCCCGCGTCTCAGCCCAACCCCTCTGTCCCTCCCCGTCTCCCCCCCAATAAACTCTGCTGGGCAGTCACTGTCCGGAGGTGGCCTTCCCCCGCATGGTGGGCTCTGTGAGGACAAGGCCCAGGCTGTCCTTGTCCTCCTGTCCCTTCTCCACTGCCCAGCACCCACAAATGTTTATGGAGAAGCAAAAGGAAAGGAAACGTAAGTGAGGTGAGGTTGCACCGCAGTTCTTAGCACAGCAGTTGGGACATGGGTATTTTTAAAGTGGTCAATCTTATACCAGCGATGGCAGTGAACATTTATAAAGGCCTCCTGTCCCAGGCCCCGCGCCACGCGCCGTGCATGCCTGGGTGCATCATCGAGTTCTCACGGCAACCCTACGCCCTGTTTATTACCCTCATTTTGCAGATGAGCAAACTGAGGCCCAGAAAGCTGACGCTGCTTGCTCAGGGCCTCACAGCCAGGACAGGGCAGGTCGGGGAGCCAGGGGAGCGCCTGAGCCCCGGCAGCCGTGCCCCCCGCTCGCCCTCCCTCCCCGCCGGGAAAGCCCCCACCTATGGCTCTGCACTGGAACGTCTCGGGGTCGAGGTGGCGGAGCTGCACGTGGGCCAGGGCGGCGGGGCCCGCGCAGGCCCCGGTCCCCACGCTGGCGTTCACGGTGGATATCCACTGCAGCAGCCAGAGGACGCGGCAGTCACACTGGAACGGGTTCCCACGGAGGTCCCTGGGGCAAGAGGCCGGGGAGGGGCTGCGACCGGCTTCCACCGCCTGCAGGCTCTGCTCCCACCCCCTCCCCAGCCAGGGTCGGGTGGGTGTAAGAATCATTGCAGCCACAGTGATGGAAGTGGGGCACCGATGTCCTCTCCGCCCACAAACTCCGCATCCTCCACCCTCCCAGCCCCTTGGGCCTCACACGTGAGTCAGGGTCTCCAGGCCTCGGAACAGGAATCTGGGGAGGGCTTCTAGATGGTTGTTGGCCAGGCTTCTGGTGGAGGAAGAGAAGGAACCGTCATCAGCTGCCAGGGTGCCCTGCGTCTCCGAGGGCTGGAGTGCGAGGTGAGGTCAGGGCGGTGGGCGCACGCACAGGTGTGTGAGGGAGCGGAGTCCCCTGAGGGCGTTCTTGGAGATGGAGCCGATCTCGTTGTCCTCGATGAAGCTGTGGAGGGAAGGTGGGTGAGGGGCAGGCCCACGGGACTTGGGGAGCTTACCCCATGGAAGCCGCAGGCTCCCGGAATGTGCTGGAATCTCCCCCAACACCTCGAGCAATCCCAGGGAATATGAACCTGGCCCTGCGGTCACTGCCCCACTGTGAACGCTGCCACCGCCGTCACCTCCGCCATCATCCCTTACGACCGACACCGATGTCCACATCCCAGCACCCACGCCTCTGTCGCTGCCATCAACCCCAAGACCGACAATTGTCGTTCTCCCCAATGCCGTACCATGCCGCCATCATCACCACACTGGCACCATTGTCACCAACGTCACAACACCAACATCGTATCACCAAACCCCATACCAACCCCACAACCTGCATGGTCGACACCAAGACTGCCACCGTCGTCACAAACATCAGCACCAGCCCAGCGTCCCTGTGTGCCCAAGGCTCACATCTTCACTCACCGGCACCACTACAGCCACCGTTTTCGTAAATGCCAACACCTCCGCCATCACTGCCAACCCAGTACCAGCGACGTCGCCATTAACACCAAACCCAACACCCCGCCCACAGCCGTCACCAGCATCAACGCACAACCCCTACAACGCCGGTGATCGTCGCTGACACCAACCCCAAAAACTTCCTCGTCAATGTCACAGTCATCGCCATTGGGTCCGCCATTTTCCCAGCGTCGCCCCCACTCCAGCGTTATCAACAATGCCACCACTTCCCCTTCGGCAGCAGCAAGGGGATCCCCATCGCCGCCGTTATCCACACCAGCGTCACCGGCTCCAACGCTGGCACGGTCGTGCCGTCATCACCGGCGCTACCGCCATCAGCGCCACCATCAACGCTATCCCAGAATCGCCACCACCGTCTAACCCGGAGCTGTTTCCTGTTCATTTGAAACATTTTCTGTTTCTGGCTCCTTTGCACACCACCCCCTAGGCTCCCACAGGCCAGGTGGGGCCAGAAGTAGGCTCTGGCCAGCCAGGCCCTTCGTGAACCCTGAAGCACGGAGAGGTGAGGATGAGTGAACAGGCTGACATCGGCCAGCTCATCCGCGGCCCTGACCCCACCCCAGGAGCCAGGCCTCTTGCCCTGCAGGAGGGGCCCTTGTCCAGACACCTCCCCAGGGCCGCAGCTGCTGTCTGCCCCTACCCTGGGAGCCACAGGGGGTCCCTTCTTCTCCTCCCGGGCCCACCTGCTGCCATCCCTGGCCTCACTCACAGGTACTGCAGGTGGGACAGGCCTGCAAACGCATCGTCCTCAATCACGGAGAAGGCGTTGGACGTGAAGAGGCTGGCAAGGGAGCAAGGAAGACATTTTTCCAGAGTTACTGCTCCCGTCTGACATTTCACCCTGGGCCCCGCCCTCCGCCCACACGGGCATGGGCACACCCATGTGCACGAACACGGATGCTTTCGCGCACACACGTACGTGTGCACAGACTCTCACAAGTGTGCGTGGAAGCCCGCTCCCTCGAGCTGGCAGCCGGCTCAGCCGGGCCCCACTCACAGCAGGTGCAGTGACGGCGTCCGCAGGAAGCTGCCGGCCTTCAGCTGGGTGACTCCAGTCCTCACGAGTGAGCTGGGGACGCGGGCAGAGGTGGGTGAGGGGAAAGCCACTCCAGTGCTCCATCCCCAGACCAGAGCCTCGTGCCGTCCAGGAGACACTAGCATGCCGCCCTGCCCCTGCGTGTGTGTCCCTACGTCCCAGGAGAGACTGCCATTTGCCCTCCTCGCTTGGCAGGGACCCTGGGGTGCTCGGCCCACCCCCTGGCTGTGCATCCTCCGAGGCCCCGAGTGCCGCCCCTGCACTCTGGGGTCTCCCCTCTGCTCCCTTCCAAATCCGGACATCCCGGCATCCTTCACTGCCCACCTCCCGAGATCCCGATGGGCCCACGTTTCCTTGGGGACCCCGCACCCCTCCCCAACCCTTGGGGTCCCAGGACTCCGACCCCCACCTTCAGGCCCTCGGAGGGCCACACTCACAGCGACAGCAGGGTCGGGGAGAAGTTCACGGGCAGGTCCGGGGAGCCCTCACACAGGGCACTGTCTTTGGAGCAGGAGCAGCGCAGAGGACACTTTCCTTTCGGGGGTCTCCAGGCCACCCCCATCCCCACCCCAGCCAGCAGCAGCAGCAGAGCGCCTGCCCCTCCCATCCCCCACCGGGCTGAGGCAGCTGCTTCTCTGCCCACCGGGCCGCCCACCTGCCGCTACATCTCTGCCGGGCGCCCCTCCATCCGCCCGCTGGCCGGGCCCTGGCGGCGTCTCCTCCTTCGAGGGCCTCCTCTCAGTCTGCTCCCCCTGTGTCTCGCTGGCGTCTAATTCCCTGTTTCTCTTTCTCTCCGTCTCTTTGTGTTCTAACTCTGTGAGTTGGTCTGTTTCCCTCTCTCTCTCTCTCTGTCTCTGTCTCTGTCGATCTTCCAGTCTGTTTAGGTCTCTGTCCGTCTGGTGGCCTGTGTGTGTGTGTGTGTGTGTGTGTGTGTGTCTCCTCTGTCTGGTGTCTTTATTCCTGGCCTCCCTGCCCGCCCTGCCCAGCTCCCTGCAGTTTTCCCTCCTCCCACGCCCCTGCTCCCTGGCAGTTTGGGAAATGGGGCTCTCTGGGCACCCAGCGTGCAGCAGAGCAGGGCAGGAAGGAGGAGGGGGTCAGGGGACATAGGAAGAGCAGCTCTGGGGAAGGGACCCGACTGCCCTATGGGAGGGGGAGGGGCCACCGAGGGCTGGAGTCACCCCCACCCTTCCCACCAGCCCCCTCCCCAGAGTCCCCCGCTCAGCTCAACCCCATTCAGGGAGTGTGAAGAGGATGTCACCAGGGCGGGGACCGGATGGCTCTGCAGAGGGGGGTGGGAGGAGAGGCTGCTGGGGGCAGGGGACGTCCTGCCCACTCCCAGCCAGCCCCCTCCACTGGCTCCAGGAGGGCGTGGTGGGCGCTGTCACCAAGGCTTGGAGGGGACAGCTCAGGTCCAGCTGCTCCCTCTAGTGGCCATGCTCGGCAGGACACTGCCCTGCCCCAAACGCAGTACCTCCTGCCCAACCCTGACATTAACCCTTCAAATGCCCACCACCCACTGGGGTCAGGGCGCCAACCCAAGGAGACGATGATGATGATGCCGCCCCTCCTTCAGCATCTACTCTGCACCAGGCCTTGTCCTAAAAGCTCATCTATTAACTCACTCTGGTCTCGCCACAGCCCGCAGTTGGAGAAGCAAAGGACAGGGTCAATAGCCTGCGCTCCAGGTTACCCAGCTGGGGGCGGGGGCAGGATTCAAACCCAGGCAACCGGCTCCAGGCCTCTCCGTCTCATTTCGCGTTCTTTCTTTGCAGATCAGGATCAGGGCTATATGGATAAATGGTTATTTTTATTTGGACAAGGCCCTTAGCAGTTTAGATAGATTCTGTCCATTAAATCGGCAGTCCCCAAGCTTTTTGGCACCAAGGACTGGTTTCATGGAAGACAATTTTTCCATGGACTCAGGGAGGGGGGAAGGTTTCGGGATGATTCAAGTGCATTACATTTATTGTGTAGTCCAACCTCTCTGCTCATGATAATCTGTATTTGCAGCTGCTCCCCGGCACTAGCATCACCGCCTCAGCTCCACCTCTGATCACTGGGCATTACATTCTCATAAGGAGGCGCAACCTGGATCCCTCCCACAGAGCTCCCATGAGAATCTAATGCTGCTGCTGACCTGACAGGAGGCGGAGCTTACGCAGTGATTTGATGGGGAGCAGCTATGAATACAGATGAAGCTCCCCTTGCTGACCTGCTGCTCACCTCCTGCTGTGCGGCCCAGTTCCTAGCAGACCACAGGTCCTGTTGGCACCAGTCCCCAGCCTGCGGTACCCGTCCCCAGCATTACATAAGAAAAAATAAATAAACGGCACTTGTTACCCAACCTGAAATAGTAGTAATATTTATTGAGCACTTACTATGTGCTTTACATGAATTTACTCAGTCCTCACAACTCTGTGAGGGATGTTATTGTTATCCCCACTTTACAGAAATTGAGGCACAAGCGAGGCTAAATGATCAGTTTTATGACACTGGTCAGCGCTAACCCTAATCACGACACCGTGTCCCCTTGCTGCCTGCAGTTGAGGAACACGCAGCCTCTCTCACCACAGGTGCACACGCCCGCCCAGAGGCCTCGTTGGAGGGCAGGGGATTTAACAGCACCAGATCAGAGGTCGCACAGATCTGGGTTCCAGCCCAGTCTTGTGTGGCCTTAGGCAACCGGTCCTCAGTTTTCTCATCTGTCAAATGGGGGCAAGTATGGCCCCCAGTTCCCCGTTGTGGAGAGGACTCAGGATGGAGGCAACATACCCTTTTGGGGTTCAGCATGGGGTGAGCGCCTCACGACGGTGCTTAGGGCGGACGTCAGGTCCAGGTCCGAGTCCTGCACCTGCGTACCTTGTGGTCTGAGCAGGGCCATTTCCTCAGCTGAATAGCGGGTACAAGGGCAATAATAATGATAGCTAACATTTTTAACAAATCACTGTGTTCCCAGGCTTTGTTCGCATTGTTTAACAAGGATTATTCTAGATAATCGTCTCGACCTCCCTCTGAGGCAAACACTATTGTTATCGCCATTTTACAGAGGGAGAAACTGAGCTACAGAGAGGTTAGGTCATTTGCCCAGTGTCACACAGCTAGGAAGGGCTGAGCCACGCCACCATGGCGCGGTTGGCGCTCCAGAGTCTGCCCGATGCGGGAAGGAAGCTGGGCTGGCTGAGAGCTGGCCTGATGCCCCGCTCCCCGTCTGCCCCCTGCCTTCCCCGCCCCCTCCCCCGTGCTGCATAAACATCGGGTTATCATTAACCAGGGACGGCTGGTGGCCTTGGGGTGCAGGCCACCAGGGGCAGAGGCTTGGATGGTTCAGACAGAGAGATGGGGTGGCCTTTCGAAGCTGCCTGGGTGCTCTGAGGCCACGTGTATACGTGCGTGTGTGGGTGTGTGTGTGTCATGGCTACACCTGTGCCCAGGTGTGATCACCACCCGCTGATCACCACCCGTTGTGTCCTGCAGAGTGTGGTGTCTGGGCCTGCGTCTGACCACTCTGTGGGGCAGTTTCTGTCCTTAACCACCAGGGGGCCCTCAGGAGAACGAGTGCCGCTTTGCTCCACCTTGGTTTCCTCGTCTCTCAAATGGAGTAACGGGACAATGTCAGGTTCAGCAACCTCTGAGCCCGGCCCAGGATCACACGTGTGACCTTAGCGATTCCTCCATTGTATAGCGCAGGAAACTGAGGCACAGAGCGGTCACGAGGGCTGTCCCAGCTCACACAACCAGGAGTGCAGGTTTCTCTGTCACCAGCCTGCCACCCCGGCCTGCCTATGAGGACACCAGGTGTGTCATTCCCCCGGGGCATCACAGAGGCCACGTGAGCTCCGGGAAAGGAGAGTTTGGGGTTAAACACATGCGGTGGCTCCAGAGCATGTGAACACATGAGGGTGCCAGGCTGCGACTGTGTGGCCGGCTGGGCGCCCGTGTCCCTGCGCGTGGGGACGTGAACAGGTGTGTGCCTCTGTCTTCGTGGCTGTGTCAGAGTGGCCGGTCCCATGGCAGTGTCCTGGACGGTGTCTTGCCCGTGCGTCTCCTTCTCTGGGTGCCCACGGAGATGTGACGTGCATGCACCACACTTGTCGTCCTCTGAGGTTGCGTGAGAGCGCCGACCGTGTGTCTACACCGCTGAGCGTGTTTGTGTGCGGGGTGTGCATCGGTGTGTCTGCGTGGCCATTTGCGAGAGTGGACAGTTGTGTGGCTCTCAGTGTCTATGCGGGCGTCACTACGTGCGTGGTGTGCATCGCAGCGGCAGACGCACGCACACCGCAAATCGGCCCCAAGTGCTGCAGAGGGCCGCACAGGACACTGGGGTCAGGAGTCCGTGGGCTCCTGGGCACTCGGGCTGGGTGACCTTAGGCCCCAGTCTGGCCCAATTCCCAGGGAGCAATGCGCTTGCGTGCTTGTGTGTGTGCGTGTGTGTGTGTGTGTGTGTGTGTGTGCACGCGATTGTGTCTGAAATCCCGTTCTCCCCGGTGTTCCCTGCCTTTCCCGCGCACACGCCGCTGCCTGCTGCTCCTCCATCTGAGCTGAGAGAGTTAACGCAGCGGGCCAGGGCGGTCTGGGCTGGGGGCCGTCCCCTGGCCCCCCTCCAGCCCCGGCTCCAGTTACAGCTGCTGTTGGGGAGGGCCGGGGTGGGGTGGGGCTGGGAGGGGAGCCTGCTGGGGGCGGCGCGTCCAGCTCTGGGCCAGGGGGTCCAAAGTGCTCAGCCCCCGGGGCACAGCAGGACGTTTGGGGGCCTTCCTTCAGCAGGGGACAGCCTGATTGGGGTGAGCGCCCCCACCCCTCCCCTCCAGGCCTCACCCCTGGCCTGGCTGGGCCTCCTATTTTGGGAGCAGGAATGGCCAGCCGGTGGCTTCCCAGGCAGGCCTGACCCAAGAGGGAGGGAGCGGGCTGGGACGCCGGGGTTCCGCAGGGGTGGGGGTGTGGGTGCGACTCCTCCCTCCCCGGCTGCTGCGTGTGCACTCTGGCTGGGTGTGGGGTTTGGACACGCACGTGTGTCGGGCTGCTTGCGTCACTGTTTGGGGGCACCGGAGGGCCGGATGAGGAGTGGCGCGTGCCTGATGGTGTGTACACCCTCCCACCTCCGCCCACTGCAACCAGAAGTTTGGGGGAGAGGGTGTTGTCTCATTCCATTCCACCCCACGTGTGCGTGTGCGTGGGTGCGTGCCCGCCCGTGTACACTCGTGCCCGCCCTGGCATCTGTCTTCCATCTCTCAGGCCCACTGGCCTGGGCCTCATGTCACTGGCCTGGTGTTGTCTGGTTGTGAAAGATGTCACCCAGAGGCAGGCGGGGTGGGGGAGGGTGTTTTTCCCTTTTCTCATTGCTTCCTGGAGAGGAGAAGGGGTGGCCTTTCCCACAGGGGCAGCCTGTGGCAATGTGGCAGCCAGGCCTCGCCCCACAGGGCTGTGCATGACCCCCGAGTGGGGGAAGGCAGGCTGTTGCCATGGTGGCCTGCGCCGGGCGAATTCCTCCAGGGTCAAGTGGGAGATATTTATACCCAGGGTCAGGCCGCGAGCGGGCGGGCGGCCGAGGACAGGAGAGCTGGGATTTCACAGGACACAGCGAGGCCGGCCGCAGAGGGCAGGTGGGACTTGGGCGTGTCCCGCTGTCTTCACGGGTCTGTCTCTTCCTCTGCCAGTGTGAGGCCCCGCCCTGCTCTCCCCTGCTAGGGTAGGTTTGGGGAAGCCGGGCCTGCACTTGTTGTTGTGGTCATCGTCCTGTGACCCCCCGCTGTGTTGATTGTTTTGGTGACACCGTGTCCCATGAAGCTTGGGGTATCCCTGTTTCTCCGGGCAACCGAGCCGGGTGACTGAGGATTTCATGATTAGGTCCCTGGACTATCTCGACTTAATCCCTTGGGTTCAGGCCTCAGTGGTGGGCAGGACAGGGGACACATTTCTTGACACTTAGTGTCCCCCCAGGATAATGGTGTCTCTCAGCCACATCTTGGTCCTCTGTGTGGGTCTCCTTGCCACAGTCAATGCAGGTGAGTCTAGGGGAGGCAGCCCACTACCCACCTCGGCCCCCAGGATGGCAGGGGTAGGGAAAACCTCGAGAAAGAACCCAGCTGGAGACCCCAAACTACGCTGAGTCAGTTGAGGCAACAGAAAATTGAGGGTCTCCACATGGGGTCCAGTCACAGGCTGGCATTTGAGGGAGGGGAGAGGATGCCCCAGGTCAGGCAGAGGCGGGTGGGATGGAGGTGGCTCCCTGGACGGACCGCGGAACAGACAGCCGGGGATCAATCAGGGAGCTGGGCGCTGAGGTGGTCCCTGCTCCAACCTGGAAAGTGCAGAGCGGGCAGGGAGGACCCAGGCAGGGTGGGCAGCATGCCCAGGCAGCCCCCAAACTCCCAGCCCAGGAGGGCAGAGCCCCAGAAGGAAGCATTCGACCCCTGATTTCCCTCTCTTTCCAGAAGCTCCAAAGGAACACGACCCATTCACCTACGGTGAGGGCGTCTGTCTTTGGGAGGCTGGGGGAGGCTGGGTCTGCCTGTCCTTCCTTGTTCCCTCCCTCCCTGTCTGTTCTCTCTCTCCCACCCACCCCACGCTCAGTGTTTATGGTCTGCCATTCCCTCTCGCTCTGTCTCTGACTGTGTCCGGTCTCCCCTGTCTCTCTCTGTCTCTCTCTGTCTCCGCTCTGGTCCTCTTGCTCCTTTTGCCCTGGTCTCAGGGCTCATCCTCAGCTGCCTCCTGTCCTTCCTCCCCTGCCCGTTCCCCTCCTCCTCCCCCCTCCACCCCTCCTCCCTGCCTGGGCGCCCTCCTCTCCCCACTTCCCTAGGCATCCTTCTCCTCTCCCTGGCCCCCTGCCCCCTCCGCCCCTCTCCCCTCCTCCCCGCCCTCACCCTCCTCCCTGCCGCCCTCAGACTACCAATCCTTGCGGATCGGAGGCCTCATCATCGCCGGGATCCTCTTCGTGCTGGGCATCCTCATCGTGCTCAGTGAGTGTCCCCCGCCCGGCCCCGCCCCGGCCCCGCCCCCGCCAGGCGAGGGAGCGAGAGCGCCCCCCGGCGGCCGGAGGAGTCTCAGCCTTTCTCTCTCCCTCCCCCCAGGCAAAAGATGCCGGTGCAAATTCAACCAGCAGCAGAGGTAAGAGCCCTACTCGGCCCCAGGAGGGCGCGGGGGCGAGGCAAGAAGTCCACCCGACCCGCGGCCAGTCCCTGGCAGCGAATCTGTATTAAGCACCTACTGTGTGCCAAGCAGGGCCCAAGGCAGGCCCTGGGACCAAGCGATGAAAACACCTCCCGCCCTCCCTGGCCGAGCTCGCAGCCCAGTGGGGGCGGTTCCGACGGCCCAGCAGATAAAAAATCTCAAAGCGTGATAACACAAAGTGCCGGAAAGAAAGGGCCGCGGTGAAATGAGATCACCTCACAAGGCGGCCCAGTTTAGCCTGGAGTCCTGGCGCTTTGATTCCTCTTTAAATAAAATTTTAAAACACAGCAGTGCATGGATACCTTCGCCAGGCTAAAAGGTTATAGATGATGTTATAAGTAACAACTGATACTTATTGGGTGTTTACTCCTCACATCACCTTGGTGACATAGGTGTTGTTATTAACCCCATTTTACAGTTGAGGAAACTGAGGCACAGGGAGGTAAAGCCACTTTGCCCAAGATCACTCAACTGGAAGACGGGGGTTCTGGGTTTCCAGCCCAGGACATCTCGTGGCTGTCAGCCAGGTCCCTTTGACCCTCCTCCCGCACCAACTTCAAGTCCCGTCCCCCACCTTCCGGGAGGTACTCACTGTTCACCTGCTGGGACACCCAAACCGCCCCTGGGTGCTCCTCATTTCCGGCTGCCCCCCAGCCTGCTCCTCCGTGCACCGGTCTGGGACACGAGGCCTGCACGGGGGGCGTTCCTGGAAGGGCCGCCCCTCCCTTTTGCATCCCAATTCCCCCTGCTTCTGCCTTCCCAGGACCGGGGAACCTGATGAAGAGGAGGGAACTTTCCGCAGCTCCATCCGCCGTGAGTCTGGGGAGCCTGTGGGTGTTTGGGGGGCAGGGCCAGTTCTGAGAACCCCTTTCCTGGCCCTCCCTGGACGCCTGAAGGAAGGGGCTTGGTTTGGGAGTTGCCCCGCCGCGGCCCCTCCTCCACGGGAGCGAGGATGTCCCTTCCGACTCCTGAACTCTCCGTGGCCCCCTCAGGTCTGTCCAGCCGCCGGCGGTAGAAACACCTGGCGCGATGGAACCCAGCCAGGTCCTGCAGCTTCGACGGGGCGGGGGAGGGGCGAGGGTGGAGGGGGAGCCGAGTGCCCGGGAGGAAGGGCGGCGAGGAGGAGGAGGAGGAGGAGGAGGAGGAGGGCTGGAGGCCCCTCCTCGCCTCTCACCTTTTTCACCCTCACAGGGTTCCCTTGGCACCTGGCGCCTCCCACCCACCACCTGCGCGCCCACCGCCACCTCCAGCGCCCCCGTCCCCGGCTCTGCCCCCCCAGACTCCCCATGCCGCCCCGACTTCCAATAAAACGTGCTTTTTTCCTTTGACAGCGCTTTGTTGATCTGTCGGTCCCTCTGCGGGAAAGCCTGGGAGCCCCTTGGCCCCGGCAGGGGGCGCCCCACCCTTGGGGAAGGGGCGGGGACGACGGCAGTGGGCGGGGGCGGGGGCGGGGGTGGCCTGGACGGGGGCGGGCTCCCCGAGCCCCCATTGGCTACAGGCCCCCCCAACACCAGGCTCCCCCCGTCTCCCCCCACATCAGTCCGTCCTGCTTCCAGCTGCTGCAGCGCGCCTTCACCGGCTCGGCATCCCGCAGCCCCCCGCTCCGGCCCAGCATGGCGACCCCGACCCAGACCCCCACAACGGGTGAGCGTCGCCTGGGGAGGGGGTGCAGGGGGGCTCCGCCATCCGAGAGCTTAGGAGAGAGGGTGTGGGCGATTCTAGTGTTGGTAGCGGAGGGGAGTAGGGAGATGTCGGCTCCTCCTGCGGGCGGAAGCCCCCCAGTGCACCCCTCCGGGGTCTCGGGGACACCCTCTCCCTTGCGGTGTCCTCCCCGTGTGGGACCCGCGGTTAGAGAGTGGCAGTCCCGGGAGGAAGGATGCTCGGACAGGTCGCTATGGCAACCGGGTGGCTGGTCCAGCATAGTGATGGTAGCGGACAGCAAGAGATGGGCTTCGAGGGTGGGTCTGCGGCCGGAGAGGTTCCTAGAGATATTGGGGTCCCTGGGGTGGGCAGGGGGAGGGGGTCCATATCCCTCTTCTTCCCAGCGCTGTCTCCTATGGTGGATGTTTCCTGAAAGCCCTGACAGGCAGGTTCAGAGGGAAGGAGGGAGAACCGAAGGGGGGTGGGGAGAGAGACTGAGATTCACTGAGAGCGCCCGAGAGAGACAGAGACCAGAGACCGAGGGAGACAGGAGATCCGAGTCAGAGACACAAAGACCCAGAAAAACACTCAGATTCAGAGCGAGCGACGGCGAGAGATGGAGAGCAGTAGACAGAGATGCAGAGAGACACAACTATGGAGAGGGATGCAGAGAGAGAGACAGGGAGGAAGAGAGGGACAGAGAGCGGGGGGAGGGCAGCATGGGGTGGGGCCCAACCACTGCGGCGAACCTCCAGGGTGGGAATAGGGTGGCCCCCATCCAGGGGTGTTTCCCAGGCCGGGAGGAACACTTGGGTGTGCACACACAGGTCCTCCCCGGTCCCCATCCGGCCGCACGCAGGTTTATATTTCACACCCATTAACCCAGTCATGCACCCACTTGGTCCCTCTCCCACCATTGTCCCTTAACAGCCCCCTTGGCGGAACCTGCTTCTGCAGCGGGACAGGGATAGAAAGCTCTAATGGGGGCGGTCATGGCATGGCAAATGTTTCCAGCACTGGGGACGGGGCCAGGGGCATAGGCTGGGGTGGTGAGGAGCCCCTGGCAGCGAAGGGAACCCTAAGCCCACTCCTCTCTCTCCTTCCCTTCCCCCTTCCCAGCAGCCAGGGGCTGCTGCACTCAGCCGGATCTGCAGAATCCAAAGCAGGGCGGGGTGGGGGGGCTGCAGAGGCTGGAAGCCACCCTGGGGAGAGGGGGGCAGGGCTGAGGCAGCAGGCCTGGCCCTGGCGGGAACCCAGGGCTTCTTTTCGCAGAGATGGTGGTTAGCAGGATCGATGGCAGCAGACGGCAGAGGTGGGAGGGCAGACTCCTCATCCGTCCTCCCCTCCTCTGCTCCCCCCTTCTCCAAGTCACAGCATGAGAGGGGACCGCAGGTCTTGGGAAATCCCGGGGGAGGAAAAGCATGTTGTGCATCGCAAGCTGCTTAAGGAAACTAATTAATGAATTGTTGGGGAGCGAGGGGGAAGGAGGTGAGGCTGTCTCCACTCCTGCCAGAGAGCAGGAGGGAGAATTAGGGGCCAACAGAAAGGGGTCGGTGCATCAGCACAACTATGCCCGCATCCCCGCCCCTGAGAGGGACCCTCAGCTTGGCCAGAAGCCAGTCCTGCAGGGGCAACAAGAGGAGGTGCAAAAGGAGGAGAGGGGGTTCAGATTGGGCACAGAGTTAGAAATCCAAGCCTCACACAGGACCCCACCCAGCCCGGGGTGCCTGGACCCATCACCTCTCTTCACCTCTCAAGATGCCCCAGTTGCCATAGCAACCACCTCCGTCCTGATCTCTCCTTGGCTACTGGCCAGGAGCAGTGCACATTCCTTTTCCTGCCTCCTGGCTCCACCCTTAGCCCAGCCTCGCCCTGAGGACCCAGGTTGCTGGGGCAGCAGGGACCAGAAGAGGATCTTCTGCATGAAGCGCTGAACACCCGGGGAGGGACCAAAGAGGATTCTGGGACAGGAGCTCACCCAGTGGGTTCCTGATAACTTTGGTGGGGGGAGGGTGTGCGGAGAACCAAGAGA
>CAUYSK010051713.1:0-12829 GCA_963575035.1 Avahi laniger | reverse complement strand
CCAGGCACACGTGGCAGGTACCTTCCTCACGGGAGATGGGACCTACGCCCCAAGAGTAGAAAGAGAAGAAGTTTTATTATGATTTATTAATACGACTGCATTATGGTATCCCACATACTTACCTCTTACGAAACCCCAGGTGTGTGTGTGTGTGTGTGTGTGTGTGTATATATATATTTATTTATATATATATATATTTATATATATTTTTTTCTCTTCCTTTTTTTTTCTTCCCTTGGACCTCATCTGAAAATATTCTGGGTCAGGATGATTCAGGACATGGCTGAATAGGGACCTGTGCTCAAGGCCTCAGAGGTTCACGGGACAGCGGGACACAGGTCTCTCTGCAGGCAGCAATGCAGAAGGACGCACTGAAAAGACCTGTGGTGTTCTGGGCAGAGAGACGTCCCTTCAGCATGTGCTGCAGGGAGCGGGCACCTGTGAAGACCCCGGGCCGGACGCCACCCTTCCTCCTTGCCCCTCCCCCTCTTTTCAAAACAAGCTTCAGGAAGTGGGTGACCTATCCCAGTCACAGAGCCAGTCCCACTGTCTCACTCTGTTTCCTTCTCATCTGTGCTGCTCTTTCCCTCAGTCTTCCTCTCTCTCCCTTCTCTCTCTCTCCTTGTATTCCACTTCTGTCCCTTCTTCCACCTCTGTGCCTGTCCCCCACATCACTAACTATCCCAGCTCTCACTGCGAGTGCAAGCGGGAGTGATCCCCACCCACCTCTACCTGGGACCTGGCTGGAGGTTGCAGCCTGAGCTCTCCTGTGTCACAGGCACTGGCACCTGGACTGGCAGGACACCATGGAATCTACTGGGTCTCTGCCCTGGGAATCCACCAGCTCCCTAAAAGATAAAAATTATTTCAAATTAGTAGGCCCAGTATAAAATGATGTTTCAGTGGGGCATGACACATAATTTACTTTTTAGCTACCTAAACATTCCCTCTATAATTCTTTTAATATTTTAGTAAACAAAACTAATAAGAGGACAAATTGTATCTCAGCCTTTTTAAAACTTCCAAATTACTGTGGGTTCTCTCTGCCTAATGAAATCTGAAGGGTGCCACCATCATTCCCCAACAATGCTCGCTAGATGGGGAAGTGCTCCATCCTCATTTGGTGCTCTCACAGCCCTTAGACGGTGCCCCTCGTTGCTGCTCTCATGGGCTCGGTGGGCACAAAGGGTGAAGAGAGATACTCAGGGATGCCCACTGGTGGTCCCTCGGGGAGGTCTCTGCAGCAATGGACCCTCGGTTTACAGCACCCATGTGGCCATGAAAGACCTGAGACTGAACCCCACAATTCTGTTCCTCCCAGGCACATCAGAAAACCAGATTTGAGAACCACTGGGTCAAAAAATTCTTCTAGGATGTTTCTCCCTACGAATATAGAGAAAGCCTGGTTGCTGTTGAGCTCTTGTTTCTGTAAATTTTGAAACTCTGTTCTTTGGGACTCGGGAGTGCAGAGTGAATTCCTGCTGTGTATTCCAAGGAAGCACCTTCAAATTATTCAATCTGAAAATAACCCAGAAGATGAATATGAACAGCAGGAAGGATTTTATTGAACAAAAAATGTCAATTTTCTTTTCCTTTTATCCCTATAACCATAGTCTTGAGATTAAAATAAAATGAAATGCAAAGAAAAACTGCCAGACAAGAAAGGACACAAGGTCAGCCCACTAAAATGAGTGTATTTGCTCTGTTCTGGAAAGGAAATGAAACTGATCAACTGGATCTGACTTATTTCAGGCCATATCAGTTGAATGCCATCTGTGTAACAAGATGTCTAAAAGGATGTAGATGCACATAATGACAGAGGGAGAGTACCTATGCCACATATATTTAACATACAGAAAAGCTTTACCTTACCACAGGAGGAAACTTCAAAAACAACATCACTGCACAAAAAGTTTCCAGAGTACAAAGTTTCAGTTAGGCAGGAAAAATACATTCTAGAGATCTATCAGATAGCTTAGTGACTATATAGTTAGTAATAATATATTGCATACTTAAAAATTGCTAGGAGAGTAGATCTTAAGTGTTCTTACCATGAAAAAAATAAATAAGTATGTGAGGTGATGGATATGTCAATTAGCTTGATTGTGGTAATCATTTCACCTATATACATGTATCAAAACATCACATTGTACACCATAAATACATATAATTTTTTATTTGTCAATTATACCTTAATAAATCTGGATGGGTTGGGGCGAAACAAAAGGAATTTTTTAAGCCACCATGGATTTACCCTTTCTTCTCAAACAGTAAGACCCTTCCATCTACATAAGGAAAGTTGTGTAGAAAGAATTCCATTAATTCACTGATTTAGCAAATATGTATAAAGCACCCACTACACATAAGGCCTAGAGTAGTTGGACATACATCAATGAGCACATAAACACAGATCACTCCTTTATGGATCTGATGTTTTAGTGCAACTTTTGAAATAACTAAATGATGTAACATGTTCAAGGATGAGTGAGTGTCGCAGAGGAGAAAAAAGCAGGACATGGGGTCAGGGAAGTCCTCATGAGGGACATATTTGAGCAAAGATTTTGAAAGAAGCAAGGGAACAAGTTCTGTGGGTGTCTAAGCGTTCAAGGCAAATAGACTAGCAAGGGCCTATCTACGTGTTGAAAAACAGCAGGGAACCCAGTGAATCTAGGAAAAAGTCAGCAAGGGGAAATTGAGGTGTAGACAAAAGGAAAAAAGGCAAAAATGAATGTAGATAACAGTGAAGATGGTGTTCATTCTTCATAAGCCCAGGAACTGCTGGAATGGAGGTGAGTCAGAGTGTCATCTGACTCAGACTCACAGTTCTCTCAGGCTGCTGGATGGGAAGGGACTGTCAGGGACAAGGAGATCTGGGAGAGAGGCTGGGACCGGGAGTGGCAGAAGCGATGGTGGAAGATGTTGGGTTTTGGACATGCCTTGAAGGTACAGCCAGCACGAGCCATCTGGCACAGTGGGTCTTGAGTTTCTGTGACAAGTGGAGGTGAGGACAACTCCAAGGATTGTGGCCTGACAAACTGAAGTCGTCCTTGACTAAAATAAGGAAGATTCCAGCAAATGACAGGTTGGGGAGAAAGATTAGGAATTCGGTTTGTATATATGAAGTTGTTTTGTTTTGTTCTTAAAAGACATGGTCTTGCCATAATGCCCAGGCTGGTCTTGAACCCCTAGGCTCCAACTCCTGGGCTCAAGAGATGCTCCCACCTCAGCTTTCTCAGTAGCTGGGACTACAGGAGGCCTCATCATGTATAACTGGTACATAATAAGTTAAAGATGCCTATAAGGTGTCTAAGAGAAAATACTGGGTAGATTATTGAACATACAAGTCTGGAGTTGAGAGAGAGGTGCTGGTGAGAGATGTAAGTTAGAGTTTCATCACCACATGGATGAAGGATGAGAGAACCCAGGAAAGAGTAAAGAAAAAGAAAAGGAGAGGCTCAAGGACTGAACTTGGGGACTCCAATGTTAAATGAAAAGGACAGACATTTTGAGAGTTAGAAATTATTAAGTAAGGCCAAATATCAGATTACAGACCAGACACTGGGAAGGAAAAAATGGAAAAGATACCAAATACCCTCCCTGTATGAGTAAGAGCTTATCTACATAGGTACCTAGCACCTGCCTGCACAGTTCACCATTTAGCCCCATCTGAATTTGAAACAATCCTGTCTCCTTTGTTTACCATGTGGCCAGTAATAAATCTAATGTGGCACTGTAGCCTCCCTATTTTAAGGGCAACAGGCTCTGCCTATTTGCCAACGGATTGCCCCATTTGGTTCTACTGCTGGGGTGGATTTCAGGGAAAGAAGGCACAACTGCAGTGGTAAACAAAAACAGGTTGCGTAGTCTGGAAGCGGGGTGTGTCCTCAGCACACAGCCCTGAAGCAAACAGTCCAGTTTTCTTTGTCTAGCATACCCATTGGACCTGGACATTGATCTGGTTGTGTTTGTTAACACACTTGTCCAGGGTTAGTTTTGCCTGATAAAGCCTGTGTGTGTTCCTTCAAGGATTACTAGAACTAAAAGAGCAACCGTAGAGGTTCTAGGGCCTGGTTTTAACTGATAATGTAACTCTAGTCAGCAATTTCCTTTTAAAAAGTATTAATACACCTTGTTTCTGCTTTAGGAAGAAAACTTCTCTCTTGGATCCTCTGAATATAAGACTCATATAGTTAACTGTTTTAAAAGACAAGAGGACAAATTCTAAACCAACAATGGGAGTTCAGAGGCCATACATGACCAGGGAGGTGTCTGCTCTTGCAGACCTAAAAAGGCTGTGCAGACTTCATTATAGGAAAGCAGTAGTTGATATTTATTATTTCCCCAGAGCATGTTCTGGTGGAGATGGGGAGATGGAGAATGGCTTTGTGGTCACAGGAGCCTACATTTGATCCTGATAGCTCTACCTGCCTGTGCAAATCATTTTATTTCTCTGACGTTGAATCCCCTCCTCTGTAAAATGTACATATTAGTTTGCTATGGTTGCCATAACAAGGCCACACAGATCAGGTGGTTTAAACAACAGAAATTTATTTTCTCACTGTCTTAGAGGTCAGAAGTATGAGATCAATCTGCTGATAGGACTGGTTTCCCCTGAGGCCTCTCTCTTTGTAGATGCCATCTTCTTCCTGTGTCTTCACATAGTCTTGCCTCTGAGTGTGTCTGTGTGCTAATTTCCTCTTTGTATAGGAACATCAGTCATATTAGGATTAGGACCTACCATAATGACTTCATTTTAATGGCGTGTCATTATCCAAACGAAAATCTAAAGGCAAGAAGGAACAACTGATCCAAATGTGAAGGAACCAGCAAAAGGACGCTGGAAGTATGAAGACTCAAACAGAAAGCACATCCCCAAAGAGGAACACCAGCTCTCTAGCAATAGGCATTAACTTAACTACTTTCTAAAGACTCTGTTTCTAAATCAGGTCACATTCTGAGGCATTGGGGTTAGGACTTCAACATATGAACTTTGGGGAGACACAATTCAGTCTATAACCTGTGGATAATGCTACTTTTAGAGAGTATTCAATTATGCTTATGCTATGTGAATATGTATTATACATACATAATAATACATA
The DNA here is from genome assembly GCA_963575035.1 of Avahi laniger. Classification (NCBI taxonomy): domain Eukaryota; kingdom Metazoa; phylum Chordata; class Mammalia; order Primates; family Indriidae; genus Avahi; species Avahi laniger. Next base: position 7,730 of record CAUYSK010051713.1, on the reverse strand, counting down.
TTATGTATTGAGAATTATACCTAATAATCAATTTTCTGTTCTGTTTCTAAATGTTTATTGCTTGAACACAAAAACATTTTTACTTACGTGCCTGTGAATTAAGAGGACTTTGACTTTTTATGATCATACTGTGAGACCAAATATAGATGTTCATAAAAGAATGCTTATATCTAAATTTTTTTAAGAAATAGTGATATTTTAATGTAATTTTATTTGGGATTATTTCAGGTCTTCTTGGAAGCAATGATCGTGTTTTCAAAAGAAGCAAAGACATATCGGTCAGGAGAGAGAGTTAATGAATTCAGAAAATATAAGATAAATTATTTAAGGATTATGATCAAAAAGTCCAGTCCACCTGAATTCAGATATAGCTTTACCATTTGTTAATTGTGTCATTTTGACTCTCAATTAATATTAGCTCCCTTTTCCTTGACCAGTGTAGTAATATCCTCCAGGGACAGAATATTGCACTAGTGATTTTTGCAAAATAGACAATTTTATGAACTGAAAATTCAACAATTGTGATTTTTTTCTTTAGGGAATCAAGGCACAAAGTAAATAACAATAAACATTGGACAGATGAGTGCATCTCGGGGTAGATGGATTGATTGACCAATGGATAGATAGGTAAACAAAATAATACGGAAACGTGAGGTTTTTTTTTTTTTGGAGTCTCACTTGATCTAACTCTGGCCAAATATCAACATGGCTAGTGAAGCCAAAAGGAGACCTCACCTCTCCTCCTTCCACTCTCACATACCCCTCCAAGACAGTTGCTATAGAAGAGATGCTACTTAAGGTTGTATTTCTGTCTTAAAGCTATGCTGCCTGCTGATCCCTCAGCCATGTAGCTGTGGCTGATTCAGACAGGCACTGCCACTAGATCTGGTGGGATTCTCACTCCCTCTCAAAACCTACTTCCCACCTAGTAAAAGACACTATCCCTCCTACAGTGAGCATCTAGAGTCATCTGCAGTGGACATCACCATCATGTCCTGGCAGAGCTGTTCATAGCACTCTGCAACCAACCTGATCCCTCTCAGGTTTGAGGATGAGAAAGGCAGTTTTCTAACATATCCCAAATAGTCTTCATCTAAGCTTTAAGCCACCTTGTACTTAATTTGCATATTCTTTCCTTCCCTTCTGTTCAAAAACTTCCCTAAGATTTTGGACCCCCAGATGTCCAACGCTTGTCTCAACCCATTTTTTTTTTATCAGGTTCATAAAGCAGTTCTGGCCCCTAACAAAGCTCAGCTTTTCCTGCACTGTTCTAGGCTGACATTGGGCAAATCTAATATGACATCTGACGTCCCACACAGCCTGAGTGCCCCCATGCCCCAGACCCCTTTCCCTGTGTAGTCCCTGCCCACATTGAGAAAGGGACCCAAGTAACCAATAAGCTATTTCAGAAATCACAGAATGTGACTTCCCAATCTTATAAAGGCAACTACCATGTCAAGAGAACACTCAAGCAGACTTGTGGAGAGGCACACATGGCAAAGACCTGAAGCCTCCTGCCAAAAGCCATATGGGTGAGCCATCTTGAAGTCAAGCCTTCAGAAGACTACTGCCCCAGCCGACATCTTGACTGCAGTCGCATAAGTCAGAAGCACCCAATTAAGCTGCTCCCTGGCTCGGTGGTGCTGGCTCATGCCTGTAATTCCAGTACTTTGGGATGCCAAGGTGGGAGGATTGCTTGAGACCAGGAGTTTAAGACAAACCTGGAAAACATAGTGAGACCCTGTCTCTTAAAAAAATTAACTAAACCTGGTGGCACATGTCTGCAGTCCAAGCTACTTGAGAGACTGAGACAGGAGGATCTCCTTAGCCTAGGAGTTTGAAGTTTCAGTGAGCTATAATCATGCTACTGCACTCCAGCCTGGGCAACAGAGCAAGGCCCTGTCTTTAAATACATAACATAATAATAATAATAATAAGCTGCTCCCTAATTCCTAACCCACAGAAACTGTCAGATAATAAATGTCTGTTGTTTTAAGCCACTAAATTCAGGGTGGATTTGTTAGGTGGCAGGCAATAGGTAACTAATATATTTCCCAAGCTGCCCAAACCTTAATGGTAGATATTACCTGTCCTTGAAACTTATTTGCATCATTCTGCCATCTCCCCTCATGGCTAGAAACAAACTTCTTAATTCTTCCTGTTTCAAAGTTCTCTCTTTGCCCCTAAGCCACCCACTGGAAACCAATGGATGGATAAGTCTTTTTTGCAGGATGTGGGGAGTACAGCTCTTCCTGTCACTTTCCCCAGTCCTCACTATGATCTCTAATTCAAGTATCCCCAAGAAAATGGTTTTTGGGAATCCCATTTTTTAAAATATTGAGTTATCTGTCTTTACTATGTAGAATAAGAACAGACAATTTTCACAAAGGAAGTTAACTGAGATGTGTATGTATGTCCTATCCTGACATGACACTATCCTGCTCTTGTCAAATGTGCTAATGAATGGCATGGAATTATCCTGAACCTTTTCTTATATCTAGTTCTTCTTCTGATCTTGAATAAGTTTTTCAGTTTTTGGGGTTTTTTTGTTTGTTTTTTGTGACAGAGTGTACTGATGGACTAGAGTGCTCGGGGGACATCATAGCTCACTGCAGCCTCAAACGCCTGAACTCAAGAGATTCTCCTGTCTCAGCTTCCTGAGTAGGTAGGCACGCATGAGGCATGCACCAGGAATGCACTGCAATGCCTGGGTAATTTTTCTGTGTTTGGCAGAGACAGGACCTCACTCTTGCTCAGACTGGTCTTGAACTCCTGACCTCAAGCAATCCTGCCTCAGCATCCCAAACTGTCAGAATTACAGAGGTGAGCCACTGCTTTTTAAATGACTGTTGAATTCATGGGTGCTATGTTTGCTCCAAGAATGCAGAACTCGATTGGGCTGAGAAGAGACTAGGGCACTATACCCATTGACTGAGATGACTGGCCATGAATAAAGTATCTGTTTCCAGTAAGATTGTTCTACTAAAGCTGATTCTCAATCTTTATCTGCACCAAAATGCCAAAGGCTATGCTACAGCATCATTCTGTAGGATTAGCTCAGTAGAGTGGGTGGTAACTGGTGGATGTGGCCTTCTTTTTCCCATCCTATCCACCTCCCTCAGGGTACAACTAAACATATTTTAAAGAGGTATGTGTAGTTCCCAGGTGACTTTGATATTCTTCTCAACATCTGAGAATCTCTACAATAAAGTGCTGCTAACATACTCTTGCGCCCCAGAGAATAACACAGGTCATTTCAGTTCTAGGAAATCTGTTGTTTATGAATAGTTTGTGTTCTAAGAGCTTCTTCCTCTATCCTTGTAAAGTGCTTTGTACTTCTTGATAGCCAGGAAATTGACTGAGGCACAATGTTATTATAGAAGCAAACAGAGAAATTCCAAGCATCTTTTCAAAATAGATACAGAAAACAGGCATTTTTGATGGTTGTAAGGATCCGAAATTCCTTATTCTTCTAAAATCCTTCTAAACTGAACAGAGAGAGGGAATTCTGGGGTTTCAATGGTCTGAAAAGACTAACTGTTGACTTCAGTTCCTTGGCACAGCCTTCCTGATGGACAACATCCAGTACGGTTTGAGGACTCCTGCAGGAGTGCCAGCTGGTTTCAGGCTCTCTAATCCCTGGAGAGGAAAATAAAAATGAACTTACTTTGTCAAAGGTGAAAATAAAGAAAACTAGAATGTTTGCCTGAATAGAAAATGAAGCCCTCCCCGTCTCTCAGTGACATGCCTTCGTGATGGATTTCAGATTGTACCTGAGTAAGAAAAAATTTCATAGTTAAACTGAAATTTTTTTTCTTTTTTTTTATCCCCCTCCTCTGTGTATGTGATGGTTAAAAAAATAAGTAAATGTACACTTGTGACCAGTTTCCGTTAGTCTGGAATATAAATATATAAAAATACATATATAAAATATATAAAATAATACAGACAGATCTAGTTCATTTAATACATATTTATTGAATGTCAACCATATAGTGCCCATATGTATTAAATGGTGGGAGTTGAAAAGTACAGGACAAACATAGTCCTTTTTCTCATGAAGCTTTCAGATGATACGCAGTCAGATAATATTAAACTACAACTTGAGTAAAATGCTAGGGAAGAAAAATAAAAGGTGATGGAGGGCTGCCTAAGGGCAGCCCTTTTTTTCATTTTTACAACTGCATCTTCAATGCCTGGAATAATGCCTGGCACATAGCAGGAACTTATCTGTATAGAATGATTTAATGAATATTCACCATGAAAAACATAACAGAGAGACAACTTCAATTGTGGGAAGTCAGGGGAAACTGTGACATGTAAATACCCCTAGGAAGATAAGCAGGGATTATTCACATGAAGGGAACAGAGTGAGAGAAAACATTCCAGGAAGAAAATAAAACCCACACTTTTAAAAGTTAAAGGTCACAAATCACAATGAAGCTATTTCCATCTTGAATCACAGCAAATAATGCAAAGAAAAACTCCACCCCTAAAAAATAATAACTACAAGAGATGCAAAAAGGCATAGATAAAGACACAATACTAAAGGAAAAGATTTTTTTATGTTTCTTTCCTAATTTTTTTTTAAATTCAGCATATTACCAAAGGGTACAAATATTTAGGCTACATATATTGCCTTTGTCCCAAGTGAGTAAGTACTTCAAGCATGTTCATCCCCTAGACAGTGCGCACCGCTCCCATTGGGTGTGAATATACCCGTCCCTTCCTCCCCATTCCCATCTAACCGACACCTACAGAATGTTATTACTATATATACACTTAAGTGTGAATCAGTTAATACCAATTTTATGGTGAGTACATGTGGTGATTGTTTACCATTCTTGTCATACTTCAGTTAGTAGAATGGGTTACAGCTCTAACCAAGACAATACAAGAGGTGCTATACCACCATTGTTTTTTGTGGCTGAGTAGAAACTCCATGGTATACATATACCACATTTTATTAATCCACTCATGTATTGATGGCATTTGGGTTGTTTCCACATCTTTGTCATTGTGAATTGTGTCATTATAAACATTTATGAGCAGATGTCTTTTTTACAGAATGTCTTTGGTTGTTTTGGGTAGATGCCTAGTAATGGGATTGCTGGATCAAATGGTAGTTCTATTTGTTCTCTTGGAGGTATCTCCATATTGCTTTCCACAGAGGTTGTACTAGTTTGCAGTCCCACCAGCAGTGGATGGGTGTTCCTATTTCCCCACATCCACGCCAACATTTATTGTTTTAGAACTTTTTGATAAGGCCATTCTCACTGGGGATAAATGATATCTCATTGTGGTTTTGATTTGCATTTCTAAATGGAAAGATTTTAACACACCACTCAGCACAAGATAGCTAATGAACCAAAAATGAATGAAGATATAGATATAAGAGAAATAAATGAAGATATAAACTACATAATCAATAAGGTATATATTACGGATATGTATGTAATTTTAACCCAGATGATAGAAAACACAAGTTCTTCTCAAGGTGTAAGGATCATTCACAAAATTGGTCATGTATCCGGTCACAAAGAAAATATCAATACATTCCATAAAGTAAAAATACTACAAACAACAGTCTCTGCTCACAGTGCAATAAAATTAGAAATTATTAGCAACAAAAACAAATAAGCAAATGACTGTGACACGTGGAAATGTGAAATCTTTTTCTAAAGGCTCTTGGATGAAAACAGAAATATACCTGAACTCACAAAATTTCAAAAACATAATGATAACGAAAGTACAATGTATCAGAATATGTGAGATATAATTGAAAGCAACGATCATAGGAAAAACAAAAGACTTTAAATAAATGAATTAAATTCTCAGCTCAAAAAGCCAGGGGGAAAAAAGCAAACCAAAAGAAAGCACAAGAAAGGAAAAATTAAAGATAAAAGCAGAAATTAGTTTGATAGGAAAAAGAGCAGATCTAACTAACAATCAAATTCCTGGTGTTTAAAATTAACAAAATAGGCAAATCATTAGCTAAGTTAATCAATAAAACAAAGAAGAAGGAACATGAACATACAAAATAAGAGATAGAGAGAAATGAAACAGGAGAAACTTAATAAATCATAAGAAGTTATTTTGAAGATTTTTGTGCAAATGAATTTGAAAATTAAATAAAATGAAATGCACCAGGCCCTAGATGGTTTCAGAGGAAAATTCTACCAAAACGTCAAAGATAAGGTAGTCTCTAAATTGTTCCAGCACAAATGAAGAAAATTTTTCTGGTTCTTTTTATGAAGCAAGTATAACATTGAAAAATAAAACTACAAACCCATATGTCATATTAAAATTGAGGCAAAATTTCAAAATGAAATATTTATAAACAGAATTCGACATCACATTAAGAAAACAATACACCATGATCAAGCGGGAATTATTCCAGCAATTCAAAGCACTATAAACAAAGTTAAAATACAATTGGTAAATGGAGGAAAATATTATATTATAGTATGTGTTACCGCTAAAGGGCTAATCTTCTTCACATACAAAACATTCTTTTAAAACTGAAGGAACAAAAGACCAAAAACCTGAAAAACAGCAGACAAATGACACGAGTTTAGCAATTTACACAAAGATATAAACATGGTTCCTAAATGCACAAAAAGATGTTCATTCTCAGCCATCATAAGTGAAACGCAAACTCAAGCAATACTGAGATACACGTAAAGAATGGGAAAGACATACTGTGGAAATACCAATCAAACACTCACTGGAAGAAATTCAGGGTGGCTAAATTCACATCAGACAAAGTAGACTTCAGAACTAAGAAAATCACCACAGACAAAAAGGAACAATGGTTACTGAGAGAAGTGTTCATTCACTGAGAAGATATGCACCTAAGAAAACCACTCTAAAATATAAAAGGAAAAAAATTAATGACCTTGAAAGAAAAAAAATTAAGTCCACAATTATATTTGAACATTTCTATATTTTTCTTTCAGCAATTGATACAACAAGTGGATGGAAAATCAGCAAAGATATAGAAAAACTGAATGATACCATCAATTAATTGGATCTAATTGACATTTATACACCATTCCACCCAACAAGAGTAGAATAAATTGTTTTCAAGTGCACAAAAAATATTCACCAAGATAGTTCATATTCTGGGCCATAAAATACATGACTTAAAACCATACAAAGTCTGTTTATCCTCTGACCATACTAGATTTAAATTAAAAAATCAGTAACAGAAAGATATATGAAAAATGTCCAATTACTTTAAACTTAAACAGCTTACTTCTAAACAACCCATGAGTCAAAGTCTTTCAAAAAAAATTAGAAAACATTTTTAAGTAAATGAAAATGGAAACACAACATATCAAAATCTGTAGCATACAGATTCAGCAACACATTGAGAGACATTTATAGTATTTTTATAGAGAAATTCAGAGCACTGAACAACTATATTAGAAAACCAGTATTTGTAGCCAGATAGGGAGACACAGGCCTACAATCCCAAATACTTGGGAGATTGGGGATAGAGGATTGTTAGAGTCCAGGAGTTCAAGACCAGCCTGGGCAATATAGCAACACCCTGGCCAAAAAAAAAATGAAGGAAAAAAAAGGAAAGGAAAGAAAAGGAAGGAAGGAAGGAAGGAAAAGGAAGAAAGAAAGAAAGAAAGAAAGAAAGAAAGAAAGAAAGAAAGAAAGAAAGAAAGAAAGAAAGAAAGAAAGAAAGAAAGAAAGAAAGAAAGAAAGAAAGAAAGAAA
>CAUYSK010051709.1:0-27321 GCA_963575035.1 Avahi laniger | reverse complement strand
CTTATCTCAGTGATTTACTCCACGTGGGGGAGGAAACGGAGAGGCCGACATACTTTCTCAAGGCTGCTCAGCTGCTTTTTGGGGAGCTGGGATTTTTGAGCCCTGACCTCTCTGAGATTGCAGTCTGTGCTGTCTCTACTTGGGTTATTTTGCCTTCCCAGTTAACATTAATACCGATGGTTTCTGATTAAAGAGTTGCTGTACTCCTCAGTGCAACTCATTTCACAGAAGAGGTGACAGGGGTTCAGAGAGGACCTGTGACTTGTCCATGGTAAGAGACACATCACCCAGCCCCTCCAACTTGCGAGGGAAGGAACCTGGCTGTCAGCCCAAGATGCTCTCTTCCGATGGAAACTTCCTCCAGGAAAAACCCAAGGTGTTCTCCTCCTGCCCTGCTATGCAGGTAGAGCCTCGCTCGTTCCCTCTGCCGGCATGACCTGGCCTCCACCTCTGCCCTGGGCTCAGCCATTTCTCTGGCTCAAGGACAGCTGCACTGTTGGTTGATTGGTGACGCTGAGCTGCGCACCGGCTGACATTATCTCACCGATTCCCACAGCAGCCCTGCGAAGCGGCACCACCCCCTCCTCTGTTTTACAGAAGAAGAGACGGAGGCTCAGAGAGTCAGAAGGACTTACCCAAGGCCACCCGGCTACTGAGGGGTCCAGCTGGGATGCAAGCCCAGGTGGGTTGCACTCCAGAGCTCGGATGGCAACTACTGCCACCCTGCCTCCTGCAGACCTGCCACACGGTGGAGGTCCCCTCACCCCGTCCCTGTGTTCAGGTGCACCCTCTCCAACAGGCGAGCAGCCTCTCGCCTCCTTCTCCCTCCCAACCCCTGGGGTGTCCACGCCCCGCATTTTCTACCTCTCTTTCCCCTTTCCCCACATCTCTTGGGTCCTGCTCGAGCTCACTGGAAGGTAAAGCCCACACCCTGAGCTGGGCTCCGTGGGCCCCTGCAGGGGATGAGCCTTGCTCTGGTCCTGCACCCTTAGGCCGGCTGGGGAACTTTGGCCACGTTACTGCACAGCTCTGGGCTTCAGTTTCCCCACCTGTAAAATGGGTGCTGATGGCTGTCCTGCATTCTGGCATGTTGCGATGGTCAAAGGAGTCGGTGGCGGCAGCTCCTCCTGCCGCTTCCGCGAGTGAAGCTGTTTAATGAGCGGGCACCCGTGCTGTGCCCAGTGCTCTGAGGCACCGTCGCATTTGGCAAACGATGGAACGAGGTCAGCTAAATGACTCTGGTGTTTCTGAGGTTCCTGCCATCTGCTGTTTCCTCTCCTGTTCCGTTCCATTCCTATCCCTCCTCCATTCCCACGGATCCTGGCCACCAGAGCATCGCCACGCCCCAGAGCCACGGAACAGGAAGAGCTGCAGGATGAGAGAGGCGGGGGCTGAGGGAGGGGGCTCTGTCCTGTGAGGATGTGGCCGTGTCCTTCCTCACAGTGATGGGTCGCAAGTCCGCAGCCGGTCCCCACATGAGAGCACCTAGAAACCTCCCTCAAGGCAACCACCGGGACCGTGCACCAACTCTCACCAGTCCTCCCAACAACCCTCAATGGGTTTGTGGGGGGTCCGGCCCTGCTCTCCTTCCACCCTGCCCCCCGGGATGGATCCCACCGAGGAGATCCCTTCCTGCTCGGGAACCAGCCCTGGAGGGACTGGTTGAATCCCAGGGCCTGGCTGGGCCATGGGGTGAGGACTCATTCCCAGGCCGTGTCCCGGCCAGCCTCTTCCTCCGACCCCCTCGTGAGATGAGGGTGGGTATCGGAGCTGTGCCCACCGGCGTCCTCTTTCTCTCTTTTCCACTCAGGAGGCGAGGGAAGAGAGCGGGCCTGGCTCCGCCAGCCCTGCAAAGGCCTCCTCTGGGCCTCGTTCTGTCCCTCTGCTCTCACGGTGCCCGGCGTGGGGCTTCCTCAAGCCTGGCACGCTCCAGGACCCACTGTGGCTCCACCCCGGGGCAGGGCACCACGTGCCTCCCTTGCTGTCCGCCTTTCTCACTCCTTCCTCTGCCCCAGGTGGGGGAGGCCTCACGTCTCACCAGAGTGGTAGGTTCTGAGACGTGGGTGTAGCCCCGGGGAAGCAGGCAGAGCTGGCTTCTGCTCAGGCCGTGTCGTCCTTGAGCCGGCTCGGGCCAACACGGCACCCTGTGTGGTCCAGCCTGTCTCCCTGGAGCTCTCTGCCAGGCTGTGGGGCAGAAAGCTCCACTGATCCTAAAGGACCCCTTTCCCAGGAGCGACCGCGCTCGGGCATGTGCGGGGCAGCGGGAGGCTGGGCCTAGGCGGGAGAGAAGGGGTCCTGGGTCTCCAGGTGAAATGGGACCCATGTTACAACTGCAAACCACAGACGTTCCGGCATAGATTTAATGGGGAAAAGCGGAATGCTGTATTGCAGCGCTCCTTTTATGGGGACCGCATCCAATAACGTTCCCTGTGTTTTCATCCCCTCCAGCCCAAGTGTTTATGGAGAGATTTGTGTTTAAAATGGAAACCAGTAAAATCTTAGCTTATTAATAACTTATGGAATATAAATAAGTTTCTGTTCGTTTCCACAGCTCGTGAAAACGGCTGCATGGACTTTCACCAAATTTGGTGGGCACGTTCAAGCTGGTTTAAGCTGGTGCCTAGGCAGTGTCAGAGAGACAGGCGGGCCCTGCCAGGGTGGCTGACGATGAGCCACAGCTCGGGGCACAAAGAGCAGATGGGGGTGGGTGGCCACTATAAGATTGTGTGAACAAAGAAAGAAAGAAAAAAAGACAAGCTTGGCTCCAAACCTGCTGTCTTTCTGTGCACCACACTACTCAGGAGGTGGCCCTGCTCTTTCCTCTGTGGCTGAGCCACCTGCTCACCTGTCGCACGGTGTTGATTTAGGGCTGCAGCCATCTCTTTCCTTCATTGTCACCATCTCCGGGCTGCTCCTTCTCAGGAAAGAGTCCTCAGGTATGACCTTAGGTAGGGATTGCATCAAAGCCTTACCAAGAGCTACCGAGCCACTAGGTGCGGCTGAGCAAGGTAGGTGTCCCTGGAGATGAGGGGCAGGCACTGGACCAGTGTGGGGTGTCGGAGCCAGGATGGGGTGAGGGGACATCTCTGTGGGTTTGGGATGGTCGTGGTGACGAGAGGTTTAGTATGGAGGTGACTGACCCCACGTAAACGTATTGAGGTTGCTAGGAGACTGTTGGAAAACATAGAATTAAAGGCACGAAGGCAATAGAATGAACCCTGAGAAGGCCTGGGAGTGCCCAGATTTGATTTTTAAATACCAGTCAAAGAAATCAAGGCTCCTTGGAGAAATGGTGGGCGCCAGGGCTGGGGCAGGGCAAGTGCAAGATGAGTCTGGGGCACCTTCTTGTGCCAGGAAGTAAGAACGAGCTCAAAGAGAGATGGAGACATGGAGGATGACACCAAAGGCAGCGAGAAGGAGGGGCCGCCCACCGGCCAAGTCTAGGAAAGTCTGGACAGCAAAAGAAAAATGATAATATCAGATATTAGAACCCACTGGGGATCTGTGGGTCTAACAGATAGAAATAAAGAAGTGAATAAATAAATGGGGACAAGAGAAAGCTTTTTCTTTTTCTCTTTATTTCATAATATTACAGGGGTACAAATGTTTTTGGTTACAAGGATGGCTTTTGTAACGCTCGAGTCAAGGTTGTAAGTGTGCCCATCACCCTGACAGTGTTCATTGTTAAAGCTTTTCTCATGGTAGGATGGCAACTAAGAACAACACATGCAGAAGGAACGAGGGAATTAGAAAATCGCTGTTCAGCCACCATCATGGTGATACTTAATGCAACTAAGAAACACTGACGGGTGTGAGCGTTTGATGAGGAACAAGACATTTGTCAAGACTTAAAGTACCGCTCCACACGATACTAATGAAATACAAAGGGACAGAAGAGTTATCTGGAAGATGCTGCCTGAATCAAGCGATGAACGTTCACATCACCAGCAAAGGGAAAGCTGAACTCACTCACGCGCTGATCAGATGCCAAGAGGAGGCACAGCCTCCATTCTGGGATGTTCCTGCCAAAGGTGCAGAAGCTGAACTGAATCAGGAGAACTTGTCAGATGATCTGGCCTGTAGTCCCAGAAAATTCTCCAGGAACTATTCCAGTTTGCAGGAGACAAAAGACATGTGACAACTAAGTGTGACAGTGATTCCAAACTGGATCCTTTCGCTAGAGAGGATGTAATGAGAACAACTAGCGAAACTTAAATGAGGTCTGAGGATGAGGTGGCGGTGTTACTGCTGATCTCTGCAGGCCTTTGCTGTGACCGTGTAGGAGGCCGTCCTCCTTCGCCGGAATTCCGTGTTCAAATAACTCGGCGGGATGGGCCACAGGTCAGCAACTGCTCTCCAGTGGTTCAGCAAAGAGTTATTTGTACTACAAATTGTTATTTGTATTACAACTTTTCTGTAAGTTTCAAATTATTTCCACGGAAAAAGAAAAAAGTTTAAAACAGTTATCCAATATCTACTAAAAGTTGCGCATCTTAGTTCAGAGATGTAGGTAAAAACTAGGCTTTGCAAACTATGGTCTGTACAGACAATGGAACATAGTCAGCCTTAAAAAGGGAAGGAAAGTCTGACACGTGCTACAACATGGATGCACCTCGAGGACATTTTAAGTGGAACAGGCCAGTCGCAAAAGGACAAATCCCGCACGATTCCATTTATCCGAGGTGCCTGGAGTAGACAAACTGGGAGAGACGCAGCGTGGTGGTTGCTAGGGGTTGCGGGGAGGAGGGGATGTGGAGTTAGTGTGTCGTCGGTACAGAGTTTCAGTTTGAGAAGATGAAAAGTTCTGGAGATGGACGGTGGTGACGGTTGCACAGTATGAATGTACTTAATACTACTGAACTGTACACTTAAAAATAGTTAAGATGGTAAATTTTTGTTATGTGCATTTTGCCACAATTGTTTTAAAAATCGAGGGGAAAGAAGCTAGGCTTTGGAGTGAGCCCTGGCTTGGACTCTCAGCTCTGCACGCTTGCCACCGTGCGGTCTCGGGCGAGTGCTCGTTCCTGTGTCGGCGGGGACAGCAGCACGGTCGTGGTGCAGTTAGAGATCCTGTGGGGAAGCCCATTAGCGCAGTGGCCGCAGGAACTTCCTCTGGGGACAGAGAGGGGGAGCGTGTGCCAGCTGAAGGCAGATATGAAAATGTTTGTGCTCATAAAGGCTTATATACGCACAGATTGTCTCTGGAGAGAAAGTATGGAACTGGTAACAGTGATTGCTTCTGGGGACTGTAGGGACACTGTTAAAACCATTTATACTCTTTGGACGTGTTCCCACATACAAGCATTATCTATTTAAATGAATAAATTGATAGTTTCAACTTAAATAACAGAGAGATTCTCTGAAAGATAATGATGTCTGTTTGGGAATGGGCATTGCAATGGGAGTACGTACGCCACGGAAAACTGTGTGTGACTCGGGGAGGCGGAGGCAGGAGCATTGCTTGAACCCAGGAGCTGGAGACCAGCCTGAGCAAGCATGAGACCCCGTCTCTACTAAAAACAGAAAAACTAGCCGGGCGTGGTGGTACATACTTGTAGTCTCAGCTACTCGGAAGGCTGAGGCAGGAGGATGGCATGAGCCCAGGAATTTGAAGTTTCAAGGAGCTATTATGATGATGCCACTGCACTCTAGCTGAGGTGAGACTCTGTCTCAAAAAATAAATTAATTAAATAAATAAAAATTAAAAATAAACTGTGCGTATTCAGGGAGGTAAAGTTTTTTTCGAGCAAAAGTGAGGAAGATTACATAATTGTTTTGAGATAATTATCCTTTGCTACATGGATCAGTAACAAGGGTGGCCCCAGTCTGAGGTTGGACAGGCAGTAGCTGGGCAGATGCCCTCAAGTAAGTATTTTTGTGTAAGCTTGTGATGGCCTTGTACTCCCAGCACTTTGGGAGGTCGAGGCAGGAGGATTGCTTGAGGCCAGGAGTTTGAGAACAACCTGGGCAATATAGTCAGGCTCCATCTCTTCAAAAAATAAAAAGGTAGCTAGATGTGGTGGCACACACCTGTAGCCCCGCCTACTTGGGAAGCTGAGCCAGGATTGCTTGTGCTTGGGGGTGGAAGTTTGCAGTGAACTTTGATAGCATCACTGAACTCCAGTCTGTGTGACAGCGTAAGACTCTGTCCTTGTCTCAAAAAAAAAAAAAAAAAAAAGGATATGGTGCCCTGGCAAACTTTTCAGCTGGACAAATGGCTCAGGGAAAAATAACAAGGCCTTTTTTGCACAGAAGCCCCACAGACTCAAGTTTTAAATTTAGAGAGAGTTAAGACAGTAAGGAAGCAAAGAAATGTTAATACAATAGATTTGGGAACTGAATCACAAAAAAAAAAAAACAAAACAAAAAAACTGTGAGCGTGGCTCCTGGCCTGTGTTGCTGATTGGAATCAATCAGGTAAAACTCTACTACATTTTGGCAATCAACACCTTAAAGGCAGGGTGTTGACTGAGAAAGCCGAATGGCCTCTCAGGAGAATGGATACATGAACATCTTGTTTGGGTGTGGCCAAAGAGCAGGATGGAAAGGAAGGATAACGGAAGTGGAGGAATCTGGCAGAGAGGGAGGCCAGAGGCCACAGAGAACCGTGGAACAGGGAGGCTGCTCCCCCAGAACGGAACCCAGTCCTAAACAAGGAGCATCTGCCAGGCCTGGGCTGAGGGCCTCACGATGGTGCCCAGTGGGATTTCAGGATTGCTGTGCGCCTAGAACTGCCATGTTTTCCTTTCTTGTCCTTTCCAGTTATTCCTGTGGCATATGAGGTGGGATATTAGGCAGACAACTTGATTTTCAGTTCTTGGGTGTAATAGAGGAGGAGCTGCCTAACCCCTAGAGACATCTTCAACTTTGGCTCGGACGCAGCCCCTCGATGGCACTTTGGATCACCGTCAATGGAAGAGGATTAGCGTCTTCGTGGGGCAGAGACGCCGTGTATTTGGTGGTGAGAGGGCATGTTGAAGTAGACTTCAGTGCTCACACTTGCCCATACTTGATTCTCCTCTCCTTCTGGGCACGTGAGTGGGTTAGACCTCTCTGTCCCCTGGCAGTTAGGTGAGGCCACATGCCTGGTTCTGGCCAATGGGCCGTGAGTGAAAGTGGCATGTATCACTCGCAGGCCAAATCATTTCATTCCTCACGTGAAAACTCTCAACGTGCGCTTCCCCTGTTGTGCTTGCTCTTGAGGAAGAGATCTTGGATTAAGACGACAGGGCTAAACGACCGAAGGGCCAGGGTGCTGAGGTGCGGCAGGAAGAACAGCCGCCTGGAGCGTGCCCTGGATGGAGGTCGTCTCATATACACGACAAACTCCTGTTGTGTCAGGCTGCCAAGATCTTGGTATTTCTTTGGTCACTTACTGCAGCATAAACCTAAATCTATCATGACTGGTGCAGCCCCAGAGGATAAGCAGCAAAGTTGGGATTCAAATCCTCAGTCTTTACCCAGCGTCCTCCATGAGCTTGCTGGATTGCTGGGACAATGGCCTCGCGTTGAGACCCCCGGGTCATACTAAAAATGACAAACTCCTGCTCACCCACAGGATCAGCTCTACAGAGACATGAATGCTGGATAAACTGCCATGTTCAGCCTCTCTGACCACTGTTCAACTTCTACCATCCCCAATCTAGCACTCTCATGTACAACACTTTAAGCCAAACACATTGATTAGGCTACACAGCCAAGTCTTCTTCTGACCTTGGCTCTGGAAGAGACTATCCCTTTGGGTTAATTTGAGCTGCTGCGAACACTGTGCATTGGCTCTATCAGTCTGCATCCTAGTTGTACTTTGTACCCTTCTCTATGGGCTATGTCTAACATATTTTTTTTTTTTTTTTTTTTGAGACAGAGCCTTGCTCTTTCGCCCTGGGTAGAGTGCAGTGGCATGATCATAGCTCACTGCAACCTCAAACTCTTAGGCCTAAGCAATCCTCCTTCCTCACCCTCCCGAGTAGCTGGGACTACAATTGTCCGCCACGATGCCCAGCTAATTTTTCCTTTTGTAGAGACGGGGTTTTGCTCTTGCTCAGGCTGGTCCCAAACTCTTGAGCTCAAACGATCCTCCTGCATCAGCCTCCCAGAACGCTAAGATTACAAACTTGAGCCCACACCCGGCCCCTCTGCGGACTTACTCTGGATACCCGGAGGGGGATGTTAGAGAGGGAATATGAGGCTCCATTCCAATCTCAAACATTCTGGAACCCTACTGATGTAGCTGAAAACCTAGTGTCTATGTCTATGGAAATCAAAGTCTAGAAGATCCGGCCCTAGAGCAGCTAAAGGAAATGTTTTTGAGTAACTATAAGGAATCAAAGGACGACATTCTAGGGGGAAGTATCCTCAACTAGAATGTCCACAGGGACCAGAAGGGTGACAGAGATAAGTGAAGCCAGCCAGTGGCATCTGTGTGTCCAACATGTTGTCTAAAGAGGGGAGTTCTATGAGTTCTACTTAGCCTAGCTGACTGACAGCCAGTGGGAAAACACAAGTGTGGCCAGATCTCGACACTTTTCATTAGTAGCCAGAATTGTGAATCTCCCCGTTTTAGATACTGGCAATTGAAAACTAAATGGTAAACAATAATCACAACCCCATGGCCGAGGGAACATGGCTGCATGGCAGACCAGCCCATCCAGTTTGCACACTCTGCCCTGTGATACCATTTGCCGAGGGGAGCAGGGCTGACTAGAACTAAGGGTGCACGTTGAGAATATAGCAGGACATCAAGTTGATTTGATTTCGGCCTAGATTTGGAATGTAGGGTGAACCCCAGAGGACTGACAAGTTTAAACTTAATTAATAGGGAGGTAGACTAACAAAGGGGGAGGGAAAAACACGAGCACTGAATTTAGAGTGGCTTTGGTTCAAATCCTTGCTCCCTGACTTATTAGTTGTATAACGAGCAAGTTGCTTCACCTCTCTAAGGCTTGGTTTCCTCATCCATCAAATACAGAATAAATCCTCACAGGGTCATGAAAATTAAATGAACTCATGCATAAGAAAACATCTGCCACTTGACAGGCACCAAGCTTATCTTACTTCTTTGTTTGAAAGGTTCGTAAGGCTGGGCACAGTGGCTCATGCCAATAATCTCAACACTTTGGAAGGCTGAGGCCGGAGGATCATTTGAGCCCAGGAGTTTGAGGTCACAGTGAGATATGGTGACTCTAGCCCAGGTAACAGAGCGAGATTCTGTCGTCAATCAATCAATCGATTAAAAGGTTTGAGAATGAAGAACAGACTTGGTGCTGATGAAAGCATTGTTTCAGGAAGGATGGCCAGATGGCAGTTTGGAGACTGGGGTCACAAAGACTAGTCCCAGCAGTGGGACCGATTTGAGAGGACAGGTGATTATTACCTTGTGGCCTTGGAGCCAAGCCCATCCCCAGTGACACCACCGTAAAAGTTGACCTCCTGCCCCTCCACAGTTAAGGTGATGGACAGGGTGCGACATACAGTGTGGACGAAAGCCCGGCTCTGCAGCTCTCCTCTCTGTGTCCACTCCCGTCCTCGGCACCCTCAGGGAAGCCAGAAGAGGCAGCTCCTGGCCTCCCCGCCTGGCTCATCCAGACACGACTTCAAACCCAAACCTCAGTGTCAGGCTCAGACACATGTCAGGCCCCGACCTTTGCTGGGTCCCCACAGGCATCTCTCCTCAATCTTTAAGAGCCAAAGAAAACCTGGAGAGTGCCAGGTAACGTTCTGGGCTGCTCTAGCAAGCTCACCTTCGGGACGGCTTACAGCTTTTGAAAGCTTAGGAAGTTTAAGTTACTTGCAGGCACTTCTAAATCAAAATGTCCAAATGGACATGCAAATGTCCCTTGCAAGGAGATGTTAAAGATTTTTTCAGAATGAAAGTCTTGCCCTTCAGTTGTTAGAGACACGTGTGCACCTAGTACTTAAACTGTCATTATCAGCTTTCAAAAAAGGTTTCCTAAAGCAAAAACGACTTTTAGTGTGCATTAGATCACCTGGAGGGCTTGCTAGGCACTCCCCAAGTGTCTGCATTCATAGCTCTGGGCTGGGGGCTGCATTTCTAACAAGTTCCAGGGTGATGCTGATGCTGTTGGTCAGGCATCACGTGTTCAGAACCACCGCTGTAACGGATCTGTAGTATGTTCGCAGTGACACATGATGCAAAGGAACTTTCATCCCCAACCTCTTCACGGGTAAATGGAGGCGAAGGCAAAATGGCAGAAATAGGATAAAACCACCCCGAGATTTTGCTATAGGAGCCACGAACCTCACTAAAAGGCAAGAGTTAAAACAGTCAGGACTGAGCCGAGGTGGGCCGGCAACACCACCAATCAAGCATCTAGGCTGGGAACTGGAACGTGCCAGATTGATGGTCTCCAGCAGCAATCACAGACGCTGCCTCAGGCAAAAGAACTGGGTTTCAAAGTGAGATGCAGCCCTCCCCTCCCCAGCCCGCTCCCATCTTAAATGAGGATGGAGGTCTCAAATCACGATCCTCACAACTGTGACTGGCTCTCAGTGTTGGCAACATTTGTTCACGTCTTGCGGAGCTTAGCGCTGTGTTCCACTGGGCTTTGTGCGAGCGGCAGTGGTTTTTTTAGCTATAGGGAGAGAAGCCTGGCTGGCTTGAGGTCAGTGACAACTGATTTCTCATTGAGGAAGGAATGCAGCAAGGGCACTTAAGGGGTGAAGAATTTTTGGTGACCTCATTGTCCCGTTCTCTGGGAACACACAATTTTTCTAGGTTTGCAATACTAACCCACCACTACCCAAAGCGCAAGGCCCAGCTGAGGATGCAAACGGGTTTGCCTGGTCTCCTAAGGAGGAAGTACAGAGTCTGGCTTTCTTCTCCCCATCTTCCCCGCCTGCCAATCTGGGTGTTTACCAGGCAACACAGGTGCTCCTTCCCTCTCAGTGTGGCTCAGCCAAGAGCCAAAAGGTCAGCTTTCTGTCCCAACAGCAGTGCTGTGCCCAGCTACTTCTGTAATCTGATAACGTTCTGCTCTGTTTTTTCCAAATGAAGGCATCTCTAATCTAGGTGATTCTTAGTGGATCTAACACAATAATGAAAAACAGAAACTTTGGTATCTTGGCATATTAAACATTTTGAAAATTATTTCTCATCAACTGGTTCAGGCTTCTCTAATAACGGAAAAAGCAATGTAAGAACTGATAAGGACCCAAGAATACCTGCCAAAAAATATATAAAATGTAGTCAACTGAGCATTTGAGGGCAGAAAGGATGAAGCTTTTTTTGGGCTGGTTGATTTTGCCCTTTGTTGCTGGTCAACGTGGGAAAGGCAAGATGCTGGGAGGGTTAATGGAAAGCAGCTGTGCGAGGATCTCCCTTCCGGGTACATGCCTCAGAGCGAAGGAGCTTCCCACTGAAGGTCTGCGGGCCTGGAGAGAAGATGCTCAGCCTGAGAAGCCTCTTTGCAAGCACAGACCTGGCGAGACTGGCCGCTCCATGTCGCCTACTAGTAAAGTGGAGAGGACTGGACGGCCCTTCCTCCGGGTGTTGTGAACTCTGCTTGTGGAGGCCAGCAATCTGTTTAAGCTGAAAATGAAACTGCACCCCCCAGGTGGGAAACAGACCACATTTCAGATATTAACTGCCACCTGCCCTAAAGGTGTTGCCAGCTTGCTTTAAAATGAGGGCACATGCTACCAAAACATTAAAGTGTGGCAGTGCAGTCCTGATTTAGGGGTATTTAGGGTAAAGGTGGAAGTGGAACATTGATTTTAACAGGGAAACAACAGAACTGGTTAAGATTCATCAGATTAGCAATATCCAGTAATAGACTCAACTAAGAACCAGACTCTTAGTTTGAAGTAACCTTTGACATTATCCCAGGATTGCCATCCAAAGTATGTTCAGAGGCCCAGCTGCACCAGCATCACCTGGAAGCTTGTTAGAAACAAACTCAGGTCCCGTCCCAGAACTTCTGAGTCAGAATATGCATTTTTCCCAAGACCCCAGGTGATACTTCTGCATATTCAACCTTGAGAACACTGACATAACTGGCTGCCCTCAACTAAAGAGTGGTATCACTAATGCTTAAGAGGAGGATAGGAACTGGCTGCTCCCCTCTAGCTACACCTATTAGCTTCAGGGAAAGTGTAGTTCCAAGTTACGAGGGCTGTCGGGAAAGTATCCAGCCACTGTTAATATGACGAGAACACTTACATGGCTGGATACTTTCCGGACAGCCTGTGTGTGTCTACTAGTCTTCACCACCATTAAATCATGCGTTGTGCACAGAAGTAGCATATAGGCAGAGGACAAAGGTCACCCTTCGCAGACTTGGGGTCTAAGATTCAGTTGAAGCTTCAGAGTAAGGGTATCAAATGATTTTATTATAAAACTTAAGCCATTTATTGACCATTCTAAAAAACACAACCACAAGAATAAAGTAAACATAGCCCAGATTACTAGCCCTTGCAGAACAGGAAGGAGCCCAGCCTGCAACTGTTTTTCCTTACTTCCAATGTCTGAGCTTCCGCACATATTCCAGGGTTCCAAGTTTTGTCACCTCTTATCAGGGAAAGGAAACTGGCTAGAAGATTCATGTGCAAGAAGGTCACAACTTTAAAGCTATCTGATGCTAGTGGCTTGCACATTCTAGTTTCAATTGAGAACAAAATCAAATAAGCCATTGTCAAATCCCTACTCGAAGCTAACCTACTGTCGTTGTTCTCGAAATTACCTTTGGGACTTGTTATGTTCTTTCACCGTAGCTTGTTCATCCCAGAGCACGAACCCTAAAGTCCACGCACAGTCTCCATGTTCAAATACAAAAGTCTGTTTCAGGACAACCTCAGGGGTTGCTGTAGTGTTTCTCTCTGTAGTGTCTACTGGTATCACGCCCTTGGACAGGCTGGTCAAATGGCAGCACAGTGAGAGGGCAGCACAGTCAACTTTCCCACTGCCAAACTTGCTCAGTCAATCTGGACACTACCCACAGTCAAGGCTGAAATCTTGACGTCATTGATGACCTTGGACCTATCTTCATTCTGAAGCTGTACTCTTACGTAACTGAATCCACTTCTTCACCATTGATTAGATGGCACTTTCAAAACATGTCAGGCATATTCTAAAAAGAAAAGATCATATCGAATAAACACAATCATATAAAAAAAGATAATCACATCAAAATGCTACTTTTTGATAATTTTATGTTTCTAAAGGAATTTACAATTAAACCACAAAGACTTAAAATGAATGTTTTACACACCAGGATGGACTCGAGGTCCTCTCCCAAGAGGCACAAAAAGACCATCCCTCTCGAGTGCCCCACGTGAGCCCCACACTCTCTTCCACCGTTCACTCGCTGATCCTCGAAATGCCCCACTCAATTCACGTCACTCACCGATTTACTAAGAATAAAAGGCATCTCAAGGAATCTTGAGAGCACTAACAGCAGAATGAAGGGGTAAGGCACACCCCAATGGCCACCAACAATGGCTAAACATGCACTGTAACTTCATCATGCTCATGTTTACTAACGTTTCCCAAAACCTGCATAAAGCATTTTTGTGCATCTACAGCTGTTTAAATTTAATTCAAAAAAGGGAGTGCTCGCAACAGAAGAATCCCAAGGTAACTGATAGGGGTAAACAAACCCCTTCTAAGAACATGGAAATCCGGCAGAGCTCAAAGCAGACCCTGAATCCCATTTAGGATACCACTTTAGAATGCACTGCTTGATTCTATATTAAAATTGCAAACCCAAGTTAACTCACATCCAGGGGAGAGACTCATTTAAACCATTAAAAAAAAAACAACGAGACTTTCATTTGAATTTCCCCTGTGCACACCATCATCCCAGTTGGTTTTTAATGAAGCCCCTATGCATAGCTTACATGTTTGGCTCTGGTGGCACAGAAAATCATACATTCCCTGACACAGGAAAATGCTGCTCATTAGTTCTCAGTAAAAAAATGAATCATAACAAGAGGTGAATTGCTTCTGCAGGAAGTACTTTCTGAACGATCCCCAATTATGGCCTACCCCCTTCCTACCCACTTTACATATCTACAAGCCAGAGATGCGTGTTCCTGGACAAAGATGGGATACTGGACCTTAGGAAGTGTCCTGGGATGGAGCTGCAGGGTCCTGGCCTTCAGGCTCTGGAGGGGGTGCTGGCACAGCTGCTTTTTTCTGGGCCGCCAGGAACTCATGAATTGCTCGTTCTATTTGTGGCCTGAAGATGTGGTTTAGTTTTGGATCCACCACCTGAGAAATAATCCTGTCTACTCCAGCTTCCAACATGCCTGACCTTGTGGAGACAAACAGATCACTCTGTTATTTCCTTTGGGATTCATCTTCAGCCCCAACAAGCATCATGTGGGAGCCCAATAAATGTCCACTCGGCCAAAGCTACAGCCCTTCTAGGGAGTTCTTTCAGAGGGCAATCCACTTACTACATAGAACTCACGCTATTAAATTCATTTTTGAGGAGCAATCCACAACCAGCAGCTATCTTTTATTTCTAATTCACTGTCTCATCCACTACCACCTCAGCCTTGTACAAGGGAACCAAACAAAACTAAGCAGACTGCCCCAAAGACAAAGAACAAGTGACAACATGGCAAGAGAGAATTTGATAACGTGTGTAGACCTGAAAACCTTAACCATAGTGTCAAAGCTATTGAGCCTTGAATCTGACTCCATTTCCTTCAATATTCTCTTAATAGCCAAAGCAGAAATAGCCTCCAGCTGCAACCTGGTTACCAATCCTCAACCCTTACACAAAGCACATCAGTCAGGGCTGAGAGTGTTCACATCACCAGCAATTCGACACGGCCTTCAGCCGTGGCCGTTACCTGTAACATATATAAGCAAGTTGGAAGCGAACAAGGAAACAAACAGACAAGAAACAAACTGGTTCTAAGCTCCTATAAGGCTAAATTACACCCTTAAATCCTTTTTGAAGTAGTGTAAAAATCAAAGTTAACAATGTCTGTATTCCAACACTTAGGGCAGGGTAACAAGAAAGATTATGGGACAGGAAACAAATCACATTTGAAGAATTTAGAAAACAGCCCACACAGGTTCAAACTCAAGTGTTCTTCTCACAGGATTAAAATACCCAAATACCATCACAAGCATGGGGGTAGGTTTTACTTATTTTCCTTTAGACTTGAGAATTCTCAGGCTATTTAAGCCTTTGCTTGGGTAAAAATAGGCCAGGCAGTAACTGGGCAAACGGTCTGTCAGAGCACAGCAAAGGAAATGAATGAGCAAACATACATAGTGACAAGAAAGACAAGAAACAGGCCCTGAACTGGGGAAGCTGATTAGTGCATAAAATGCTTCCTGGATTCCAGGGTAACCAGCAGCTTCCTGACAGGAAGACTAGATGGAAACACGGCACCATCAGAGCACCGAGGGGCACACTTTCAGGCAGATCATGCGCTGGACACCATCTGCCCTTAGAGGTGAGCACCGGGAAACACAGCAAGGTTGGCATCAGGCTTCGGGTCAGTAGGAAGCAAAGCCACCTCTTAGTCACAAGCCAGTATCTTTCCCACTTCACCAAACTACTTCCTGAGTCAGATTCACAGGGGTCTTTATTGGATGCAAAAGCATGATGTTATGGAATATTTGTGTCTCCCCAAAAATTCTTATGTTGAAATCCAGTCCTCAATGTGATGGTATCTGGAGGCGGCACCTTTGGGGGGTGATTAGGTCATGAGTGTGGGGCCTGCATGAATGGAATCTGTGTCCTTATAAAAGGGACCCCAGAAAGTTAGCAAGTTCTCTTTCCTCCATGTGAGAAGAACAAGGAGTTGGCAGTCTGCAGTTTGGAAGAGGGCCCTCACCTGAACCTGATGATGCTGGTACCTGTTCTCAGACTTCTAACCTCAAGAACTGTGAGAAGTAGATTTCTGTTGTTTATAAGCCACCTAAGTCTATGGCACTTTGTTGGAGCAGCCCCAACTGACTAAGACACCTGATCAAGGAAAACAAAGTGCCAAGAAAGTGTAGCTCACTTTCCTGGAAATTCTAAAATCGTTTGAGTGGAACGTGGAATCTTGTCAGGAGCCTAAAATAGAAGATGAAATGAACAAATATTATGTAATTAAAGTACTTATTAGTCATAGTTCTGTTCTCCAGTAAAGCCTGGTTTCTTGTTAAGCCCTCCAGGATGCAGCCCTGGGTTACAGCATCTAGGCCTAGGCAGCCAGGCCAATGCTCTGAAGGCCTCAGTGTCTCATGTAGGGAGAGCACTCCAGGGGCAAAAAGCAAGTCTTCATTTCAAAGCTCCAGTAGAGTCTGCCTTAAATTCAAAATGTTAGCAAGAAGCATGGAGAAATGTCCCAGTATTAAAGCTAAATTCATGTTTTCAGGTTAAATACATTCTAAATCAAATCAAAAAGTGCCACATGCATTCCTCCAGAATGACATCAATGCTCATTATGGAAATTAACATCATAGTGACAGCCTTTATAACACTGATGGCAGCTTTCCTTATATTTCAAAATATTCAGTGTTTTGATTTACTCTATTAACGTGCTGGCCAATCCTTTAGAAGGTAGGGTAAAACAAGTTTATCTAATTGGTTACTCCAGCTGTAAAACTGGCTTTTTGTGAGGATGAGTGCCAGACGTGTAATAAACAGTTGCTCAGTAAGGGTCAGCTACTGCCTGATTCCAGAGTGACAAGGTACTGGGCGTCTTCTGGTATTATGCTTCTTCCCTAACGCTCAGCTACAGTGAAAGTGCTGACTTGTTAGTAAAAAAACCCTTTTTCTACTTTCAAAAACTTTTTAATTTTGAAATCACCATAGATTCACAGGAAGAGGCGAAGAAACATACAGAGGGCTCCATGTACCCTTCACGCAGCCACCCCTAACGTCAGCACGCTGCGTAACTACAGTACGACGTCAAAACCAGGAAAATGACGCTGGTACAGTCCAGACCTTATTTAGATTTCAGTTATGCCTGCACTCATTTGTGTACACGTGTAGCTCTGCACAACTTTATCACGTGAATTGTTTCACGCAAGCACTAAGACAATCAAGATACCTAACTGCACCATCGCCACGAGTTCTCCCCTGCTACCACTTTCAAGTCAACTCACCCGCTCCTCCCATCCCTAAGCAGTCACTCATCTGTTCTCCATCTCTGTAACTGTTAGCTCATGATTGTCAAGACCAGATTCCACAACCCACCTCCACTTTTGTGCCCAGTGACATTGAAAAGTCACTCGGATAAGCTATCAATAGTACCTTTATTAACTAAGGTTCGGTTTGTTCTAGTGAAGGACGATGCTTTAATAAGACTACGCCTTCCTCAAAGCTGCTGCTATACTTTAGAGGTGGTAGCCATGGTGGACTCAAAGAATTTACTTAACTCACATTCACTGGTGAGAATAAAGATCCAAATACTGATATCTTGGTGTAAAACTCACATGTATGTTCAGACTACACTGAAACTTCAAAGAGCAGGGAACACGTCTCACAATTTGGAGTATCTTTCAATGTACCCACTGGAGATGTGCAACATGGGAGGTGTACACAGGCTGGATAAACTGGAATTTTAACTGAGTGCTTTGCTTACTCTGGCCTTAATTTTAATAAAAGAGCAGACTGCTGCACCTCCGAAGTGATATCTGAAATAAGGTACCATCGACCTTGACTAAACAGTGAGTTCGATCAGCCTTATTATGCATACTTGTGATTACTGCCTTTTCAAAAGCTCTAAATTCTGCTTACTTACTGAACCACACTCTGCCTCAGACCATTTCGCAACTGGTTTTTGTTCATTGTAGGATTCCACTCCTGCTTGTCCAGATGTGTTGACACAAAATTATCCACTTTCTGCCTCAGGTTTTGGTAAGCTGGCTAGAATATTAACAAGAGGAGGCAAGGTCAGAAGTTACATGCACCAAAGTTTTGGAACACAGTCATTCAGAACACTGCTTCTCATAGAAATGTGTTATTTTCAAGTCCAAATACATTTCCATTATAACTCTGAAGATCCCCATACAGCATGGCAGTCATAAATTAATTGCTAACATGAGCGCCCATTTTATGGGGGGGGGCACAACGCCAGATGCTTTACTTACACATTATTCCATTTACTTTCAAGTAACTATGAGAGAGATCCTATTAGTGTTCTCCTGCTCCCATTTTAGAGATCAAAATTTTAAGCTTAGAAAAAATAAACAACTTGCCCATGTGGCTAAAATGTAGCCAAACCAAGGTCAGACCTAGGCTGTTTCTGAATCAAAGGAAGTGGCTTCTAGCCCTGGCTCCATCACTTACTGACTTTCAACAAGTCACCCAACTTCTCGGTCTGTTATTTCCATCTGTAAAACTGAACTATTACTGCTCCGCTTACCTCACAGGGGTGTTCTCAGCATTAAACAAGGGCTCAGGCAAGCCCCCTGCTTTAAAACGAAGGGCCACCCAAGAACGCAGACCGAAGTCAAGGCCTATGGAACACTGTGAAAGGCCGCGGGGAAGCCACAAGTCAGTCCAAAAGAGAGTTGAGAGGCACTTATTGGTCTTAAATGTTCTAGACCCAACTAGGATCAGGTGAATAAAATCAGAAAGTAACTCAGTGAATGCAAGGCAGCATAAATGTTCTGAGCCTCTAAGACCTTTGGCGCTGTCAGTTGCTATTCTCCAAACCAGGTGTATGCGTGGACTGCTGTTCAGCACTTCAGTCCTCTGCCCCTCTTTCTGTGGGCAGAGGATACTTCCCACCCCAGTGACACTGAGTTTGGCAATGTGATTTTCTCTGGCCAGCGGAGTGTTAGTGACAAGAGCCCCTAAATGTGGCTGTGCTACCTGGTTTGGTTCTTGTGCTCTGGTGATCCTCTATGAGGGCATGTTGTAGGTAGCCCCTGCCCCTAGGGCGGGCACACGTGCAGCAGGCCTAACACCAGCCCACGGTCTGGACCCAATCACAGGCCACCTGCAGCCTACAGCCAAGTAATCCAGCTGAAGCCTGTCTAGATCAGCTGAACTTTCGTTGACCTAGACCCATCAACATGAAAACAAATGCTTATAAGCCACTGAGACGTGGTTTGCTATGTAGCATTACTATGGCAAAGTTTGCTAACAGTCACTGGAATGAAATTGACAAAAGAGCCATCGGGCCTCAACTCCATGAGTGGACCTCTTACAAAAGGCCAAGGGCAGACTCACAAATACAAAGACTCTCCACTAAACCTGGAAAGGGGAAGGGAGGGAGATGGGTGAGGAGGAATAAAATTCACAGATACCATGCACCATCCGCCTAGTAACTCCTCCTTCCTGGTAACTGTCTTCCCTTCTTTACAAGGGTAGGACAGAGGGTGCTGTGTTCTCCTGGCCAAAGGGTGAGTGCCCGAGCCACGCTAAGACCATGCAGACATTCCCTGAGGTTTTCTGAACTACAGCTGACAGTCTCTTTCTAGAGGAAGAAGCTGTAAGACATAATCAAGAAATACTAGTAACCAAATGGATGACTCTGCTCTGTAGTGCCAGTAAAACACATAAACGACAGAGATGAAAGACATGGCAACAGTGGAGACTATCTGGTTCTAAATTCATCCCTACCCTCTGACGCAGCTTGTTCATTCAATCCTTCCCTGGATTCTGTAAGACAACAGATTCCCCGCTTTGCTTAAAGGAGTTAGAATCAGATTTACCACTTGTAACCATGAACCTTTATACAATACCTTCTACTACTCAAAATAACTCACCTGGTTTGAGATGACAGAAACCGTTTACTAAAAAAAGGACAAAGAACAGTGAACATCACCACCAAACCTTCACAAACCCAGAAGATAGAGAATAATCACTTCAGTTCGAGAAGTCAAAAGACCTAGTGTGCCTACCCCTAACATTTTACTGTACTATCTGCCCTTCCACCTAGTCACGATCAGTTTGTTCTATTTATTTGGTTTTGAATGCACCATGAAGTAAATTACAAATATCTGTTCCATTTCTCCTAAATACTTCAGTAGTCTGGGGTAGGGTCCAAGAATGTGCATTTCCAACAAGTGCTCAGATGCTACTGTTGCTAATCCAAGGACTACACTTTGAGAATCACTGGGCTAAAACAACAAAGGTCTCAGGTAAGACATGCCTGAAAACACACCATCTTCAAGAATTAAAACAACCTGGCAACTACCAGCAAGATCAGCTACGAGCTACACATGGGAAAGGCTCTACCCACTCTCCCTCAACAGCTGTTTACTACCCCTTATCCCCAGCGGATATGTCTAAGACCCCCCCACCCCCTCCAGTGGATGCCTAAAACCCCAGAGTACTGAACCCTCTACACACATGATTTTTCCCCCTTTTCACAACTTCTTGGCTAGAAGATTTGTTCTTACTGTAGATCTTAGCAACCTCGGCTGTTTTTTTCTTTCCTTATTAAGCTGAAAACTTTCACCTTTTTACATAAAGGAAGCACTTTACCGCTTCTCTTTGGTGTATCTGAATTGCCAGCATCGCTTGAACACAAGCACCTCGATACTGTGACAGTTGGGTAACTGAAGCCTTGAAAAGCAAAACCACAGATAAGGGGAAACTACTGTAGTTGTTTTGTTTGTTTTAAAACCAGAGGCATTGATTAAGCCACATAAAACCTAATGGAACATAAGAAACACGAATGGAGAACTTGTCATAGGAAAGGAAAAGGCTCTGTCAATACCTACCTGAGACTTTTTTTTTTTTCTTAAAAAAAAAAATTACTTTGTTTCAGGGACAGCACTCCTAGAGTAGAAGCTCTGAGGATGGAATAGTGACTTCCTTTTTCCTGTGTCCACATAGTTTGGCAATTATAGGCCAATAAATGTTCAATGAATAAATAGACTAGGTCTTGCTCTATCTTAAGGTCTACTCTCAACTTCACAATTTTACTGTGAGGTAAGCAAAAGATTTTCTTGATAGGCTCTGGGAGGAGAAATTACCACCCTGAAGAAGTCCAGGCAATAACAGAGCCTCCTAACCCTACAGTCATAGTCTTGTTAGAGGAGTTTTGAAAAGGGAGAAAAATTCCACACTTAACACAGATTACTTCAATGAATCTAAACAACCTTGACAAGTAGGTCAAGCAAACTAGCATTTTACTGGGGGGAACCGGGCTAAGGCATTAGGATCTAAAATAGGCACCGAATCCCGTTTAATCAATGATGGAGTACAAAATAAGGGTGCTGTTTCTAAAACAGTTTGTCTTAATCCAACTGCGTACTGGGTCAGAGAAAAGGAACAAATAGCTATAATATGCTGATGACTGTGCATTCAAACCATTCTGTTTAACGTCAGCTCCTTAGTGGCGAATAGAGAAAGGGTGGAAATTCTAAAGCATTCTTGCTTACCTACCTGTTTTTCTCCATTGTCCTTAACATTCTGAGGTTTATTTGTTACTAAGGGGCTTAGAGGAGTTCCATCTTGGGAAAGATAAAATCTAGGCTCTAAAATCTGTATTGAATCCCCAAGTTCAGAGAAGTGACGGCTAAAATCACAGCTAGTAAGCGACCAGGCAGGGACTCGAACCCACGTGTGCATCACTCGGAAAGCTCTCTGTACTGCCCCAAGCGGTGTAATGCTTCATTGCCGAGATTTTTAAACTATCTTTTGTTTTGCGCTCGGCTTTGGAAAATCAAAGCCGCAACCTTTGGGACCTCACGCGCAGCTCCGCTCCCCTCGGCCAGGTGGCCTCAGCTACCTTGGTGTCCACGTCGGCCAGGCAGTCGCGGCGGAAGCTGTCAAAAAGGCCCCGGCTCTTGAGCTGCTCCACGATGAGAGCGATGAGCTGCGGGTCGCCAGGAGGCAGCGAGGCCGGGTTGATGGGGCCGCCGCTCCCGCCGGCCCCAGTCGCGCCCGTCGCTGCCCCGGCCGAGGCTTGTCCCGCTCCGCTGCCGCCCACCGCGCCCGTTCCCCCGCCGCCGCCGTCCGCCATGGCTGCAACCCGGGCCCGCGAGGGACACCGAACGCGGTTTCTTCTCCAGGACAAAGGGCTTGGGTCGGGAGGAGGGGGCGGAGGAGGAGGAGGGCTCCAAGGAGGCGGCGGCGGCGGCGGAGAAAGCAGGCTCTGAGGTAGCGGAGACGAGAGTAGAGGCAGCAGAAACCGCCTGCTCGATTCCTGGCGCGCTCCAGATGGCGTCACCTTTGACCTTTGCATTGTGGGGCAGGGAGTTTTCTGCAGCCATCTCCGGCTTTCTTAATATAGAGGCCTGGCCGAAGAAAACTACAACTCCCGGCAGGCACCGGGCTCGTTTGTGTCGAGTTCACGGAGCAGCATGGGAATTGTAGGCGCAGGCCCTAGGGACGCTTGCAACCTGGCAGGCCTTCCCCGCCCACACCCTGCAGCCTTCCCACTAAATCGGCCCATCCCAACTGTGACTGATTATAAGAATCATCTGCGGAGCTTATTAAAGGCATAGAGTACCAGGCTTATCCCTTAAAGATTTTGATTCAGTATTTATGGGTCGGGGCCCAAGAATCTGCCTTTAACATGCACTCCATGTCCTCTGTCAACAATATGATCTGGGAATTTTGGAAAACAGTGAACTGGTTAAATTTCCATGATTCAAAAATTTGCGGGTTCCCCCCCTTTTGATTTTAATAGCAATGCATACTCATTTTAGAAAACTGGAAAATAACAGAACAGTGTGAAGAAGGAAATAAAAGTCCCTCTTAAGTCTCTCTTATGTGTGTCGATTTCCTCCCAAATATTAAATATCGTCATTAATAATTATAAACCAATAATGAGTAATTGGAATATGCCAGGAATGGAGGCATAAGAGAGTTTGTTACCCCGATCACATACCTGGAGGCAGAAGAGTAGGATTTGAATCCAGGTTTCTGGAATCCAAATCTTGTATATTTCACCTCAGGTATAGTACATCCCGAGAGCTAGCTGGTATCATACAATAGGTAAAGCTTTATATACTGATTTTTTTTATAACTACAATTCACCATTGGAACCCCATTGTTATAACTACAATTCACCATTGGAACCCCATTGTAGCCACCTATCCTCTCTTCCTTTCATCTGTTTGCCATTGTTAGCTCAATTCCTGCCCCCAAGCCTGGCAATTATGTCTGTTGTTGTTATTTCCTCATCTTAAATAAACAATGGAGGGCTGTAAATAATAAATTCTACAATGTTCTTGGCTTCTGGGAAGATGCAGAATAGGCAGAGATCCAGGATGCTGTCCATGCTGATGTTTATGACCCAGAAGAGTTTAAATTAACCCTCAAAATATCAGGAGTTAGATTATACTCATCCCTTAACATCAGCTCAATCATCTTCAATGATTGAATTAATGACAAACATTCTTAATAGCTCAGCATCCTTGAGATTACCTAATGTCTGTTCTTATTAGTTGACCCCACAATGATCACTCACCTTTAACCCTAGGAGAAGCCCAGGTCAAGCTGCCTTGGCCTCAGGTTCATTCTCCCTCAAGCTCCCTGATCGCTTTGACTAGCCTCCACTCCATTTTTGGCACAATACACCTTACTGTCTTTTCTCAGTAAAGACTTTTCTGAGGCCCAGACTTAATCTGATCTTTTCTCCCTGTTACAGAGTCTCAAGGCTTCATTCTTGCAGCAATTATAATAATTGAAAGTGAGCGATTTATAGGCTAATTGGCCTCCTGTTTCCCCTACCAGAATATAAGGTTTAGAGTAGGGACCACGATTTGTTCATCGCTGTGTCTCTAGCTTTTAGAGCAATACCTAGCTCAAAGTGAATACATGATTCCTGTCTGTTTCCTATAGCTGTGGGATGGGGATGTGTGTGTGTGTGTGTGTGTGTGTGTGTGTGTGTGTGTGTTTGTTGGAGGGGGGTCATTTGTAGCCACAATCTTCAGAAAATAGAGTTATAGCAGGAGATTATGGATCAATCTGTCATAACCTAATGGGTAAGTGATCCAAGAGATTGGCAGCAGATGGTTCACGCTGTGACAATCTCACTGTCTGTCACAGAAATCCGTGTCCTAGTTGCTGAAACTCTGAATTGTGAGAAGCTGCTGCACCCTATATCCATGACATTGCCTCTGGAGTTAATATAAATGGGATGGGATGAAGGCCTCAACTATATCCAAAATGTGTTCCTTCTGTCAAGAGACATGTAATACACAACAATAATCATGAGGGGGCGCCATTGCTGTATTAATAATCCAGAGCATTTAGCCATGTCTGTGCAGAATATTGTTTTACTTTGGCCTAGAGGTAGCAATCTCATTTTCAGGTATCCTTTAGGTAACAACTCGTTGTTGCTTCTCAGTGTTACAACTTGTCTGTAACAAGTTGCCTGAGCCCAGTGAATTACACATATCAGGTGCTGGAATATTTTATGTGAAAGACTACACGAAAAGGTATAACCTCCACAAGCCCAAATCCAGACCTCACAGCAACCAGAAAAGAAATGAGATCTATAGTTTGCCAGGGAAGATATGAAAAAGTAGTCCAATGCATGAGCTTTTGGGGATACAACTAGCAAGTCGTATCACCTCTATGAACCTTACTTTCCCCAATATGCTAGAGAGGACTAAGTGCCATTTTGGAATCTGTTTTAGCACAATTCCTGATCCTTAGCAAATGTTTGATAACATATTACCATCATGAATTTACATTTGGGTCAGGAGGCTATCCAATTAACCTCTATTTTCCCTACTAGCCTCTAAATTCCATGAAGGCAAGGATTGTCTGGGGCTTCCATCATCACATGCCTAGCACCTAGAACAATGCCTCAAACATCAGGCTCTCCATGAACATATGATGGGTAAATGAAAAAAAAAAGAGTGGGAAATTTGCTCTTCGATGTATAGGATCAGGCTGTTTAAGACTTTCAATACGCCCTGGACCAAATGTCAGAATATAGTCAGTATTCAGAGGGGTCAGGTATTAACACAATCTAGTAATCTGCCCATAATATATGACTAAATTGGACTTCAGAGGCTGGAAGCAGGCCCAAAGGTTAGAAGATAGTTTGTGAGTTGCCGTGGTAACCTTCCAACCTTCTAATCTAAGATCCTGGTCCTTAAGCAAGAACATTCTAGAGCCCTAAGGCTGAACCCAGGGTTACATTTAAACACCACACCCACTTGGGTTAAACTAGTTGTTGGTCCTTATTCCTGTTCATGGGTGGCTCTTTTTCTTCTTGCCTCCATATATTCACCCAAGGATACTTGTCAATTCTTAGGCTGGACAGTTGTTCTTTTCTTAATTAACAGCATCCAGAGTTTCTTGAGATTGCCTGTCTGTGATATATTGGCTACATCTGCACCATCTGATCTCTGCTCCTTTTGTTTGCTTGTTTGTTTCTTTCTGATGTTTTCTGGCATCTCTAATGACAGACTGGATCCAATACACACTAGGAAATCAGGACTTAAATAAGCAGAAGTCCTCAGCACCAATCAACACTACTACCATCTCTCTGACCAAATATATATCTTGGACAAGATTTCAGGCTGCACATTGTCACTTCAAATTATTATTACCGAAGGATGTCAAGTGAAAGAGGCAACCTGATATAATATACAGAAAAGAGTGAGAAGTTTGGAATCCGGTTTGGGTTTGGATCCAGCACCTCTGCTCATTGGTTGTGTGTCCTAGGTTAATCCATTAACAGATCTGAGCCTTGGTTTGCACATCTGTAAAATGGAGATAATAATATCTACCATGCAGGGTTGCAATAAAAATTAGAGATAATATATTTGCAGATCCTAGCACACAGTAGGCCCTCAATAGATAATAGCTAATAATATGGCCTTGATATAACATCCTAATGCATTCAATTGCGGTATACTGTCAGGCAGGAATCTCGGCTAATGTGTATCTAGAGTTAACACTAATAAATATATTAATATAACTCTGATAGTTTTGATTTTGTGGTGATGTAGAGAACCACTCAGTCAGTTGCTAAACTGGTGGGCTCAGTGACTTGGTCAAGTTCTTGGCCAACCCCTGCATGCCGTTGCTGTTGGGGTCTGGGTCCATCCTATACCTCTGTCTTCACACTTCCACATCTCTGTGCTCCTCCAGTGATATTCCCTATGTCCCCAGTTACTTCTAGTTGCCTACTTAATATCAATTTCCCCTTTCTTAACAGAATCTAATTTTGTTTGGGGTTGCAGCATGTCTGGTTAAAGTATACACATTTCTGGATTGCCTTGTTGGTCGGCGTGACCATGGGGCCCAGTTCCGGCCAAGGAGAGAGAAGCCAAGGGTTTCTGTGAAAGCTTTGCCTCACTGATAGAAGCACCCCTCCTTCCTGCTGTAGCATCCCTTCTTCTTCCTGCATGGAGGTACGGCAGTCATAAACCAACACCCTAGGGCTTAGTCAGGCCATGTAACAAGTTCTGGCCAATGAGTTGTGAGCAGAAGTGACTTGCGTCACTTCTGGGCCAGGACATTTGCATATCAACCTGATACTCTCCAGAGCTCTCTTTCCATCTGTCATGGTAACCAGGAAAATTTGAGATAATGACTGATCTATCACCCTGGGCCTCAAAGTGAGGAGCATGTGGAACAGAGGCCCCAGGTGACCCATCACGGATAGGAAGCATGAGTGAGAAATAAACCTTTGGTTTTACGTCGCTGAGACTTTGGAGTTGTTTATTACAGCAGCATTGCCTTGCCTACCCTGACTGACCCAACCCTGACCACATTCCTCCACTAAATCCACCACATGTGGAATAACCAAATAAATATGAAAGCTAATGAGTGACCTAATGCATGCATGAATTAAATTTCTTCTCTGGGGCCCAGCCCTTCAGATAATTTCCAGGAATGACTTTAAATCAAACTGGTTTACTCTGTGTTGTTTTTTAGACACCTTAGGTCAGTCCTCCTTCAACTTTGGTGTTTATCAAAATTCCCTGAAGACCTCATTAAAAAATGTATATAGTCAGTCATCCCCCCAAACCTACAGAATCAATCTCTAGAGATGGGCCATGGCCATCAGCATTTTAAAACAAGTTTTCTAGGGCTGCGGTTCCCAACCCCCGGGCCATAGACCGGTACTATTCTGTGGCCTGTTAGGAACTGGGCCATATAGCAGGAGGTGAGCGGAGGGTGGGTGAGCAAGCGAAGCTTCATTCTCCATCCCTCACAACACCATCCCTCACAACATCCTCACTCGCAACACCATCCCCCGCAACACCATCCCTCGCAACACCCTCACTCACAACACCATCCCTCGCAACATCCTCACTCACAACACCATCCCCCGCAACACCATCCCCCACAACACCCTCACTCACAACACCATCCCCCGCAACACCATCCCCCGCAACACCATCCCTCGCAACACCCTCACTCACAACACCATCCCTCGCAACATCCTCACTCACAACACCATCCCCCGCAACAC